>LKNJ01008970.1:0-14173 GCA_002120245.1 Maccullochella peelii | reverse complement strand
TTTTTTTTCCTTCGATCTGAAGGTGGTGCCCCGGTTTTTGATAAATATAATAAATAAATAAGGTGTTGATCCGCTACATGAAAATTGAACCAAAAATCTTGCAGCTTCTCGTGTAGAAGATACATGAGCCTGGATTATTATTTTCAACTGAGCAAGAGTCTTTATTGCATTTTCAAACAATATTTACACAACACAAAAGGTTAAATGAGCCCCAATACCATGTTTTTGACCATTACTTTTCATTTTGTGTAACAGTTTTTAGTTTTGAAGGTAAATGACACAGAAGATGGGGACTGAACCATCGCAGGCAGTGTTTTTTAAACCCATAAAACACAGAAGGAATAGCAAAGATAACGTGCAAGCAGCAAACAACAACTAGGCCCCAACTTGAACAGGCACACAAACCTCTGTCTGAATTAAGCTCTGGTCAAAAACAAAGAAAATATACAATAGGTTTGGCAGATGATTGGTACAGACACAATAACTAGCCTTAAAAAACCCCCAAGTCTCTTAAAACCTAAGACTGACAAAATACATACAAGTAAAACCTAACAGCAGTCAGCACTGCCAAAAAAGAACAAATGAAACAATTACACACTGAGAAGAGCCACTAAATGGGTGTTGAATAATTATCTCGCTTGTTTTAACAGTAACCAGATGTGTTCAATCAGTGCTCACATGGGTCATTCATCTCTGCATGATAAAAACTTCTAGGTGACTGAAGCAGCTGCGTTACCAAAATGCAGGATATCCTACATACCTTTGTCATCAGTCACAAACAGCCCAGGAAACTTGTTGGCAGTTAAGGGAAGACAACATTAAAACATCAGTCAATAAACCAATGCATTGAAAGAGCAGACACCACAGACTTAAGAGATGAGGAGCAGTGGATTTTTACAGGCTGAGAATTTGCCTGGTATATAAAATGTAGGGGAGCATAAGCAGCTGCACCTGGTGCCTATTGGAGCCTAATCAGACTTAAGGAGGACTGATCTTTAAGGCGGACCAGCTAACCCTGCTACACACTGATAGAAAACATTTTCACACACCACATAAAGAAATATGAATTTTTACAGAAAAGCACTTGGACATTACAGTAGGCCTACATGAAATTAAAAGTGTATTGTTTCACCAGGTGGCACCAGAGCATTTGTTACCAGAAGATCCAATATGTCCGATATGTCAGGCCTACATCTGCACAACTGCTACACTTATTTTTCTAATTTTAATCCGACTATGCCTCTGTTAGTCTGAAGATGGTAATCAATTACAGCAATCATCATTACTATTATTTATCTATTGTTTGCAGAAATAGTTGTAGTAGAAGTAGTAGTATTTATAATAGCTGTAGTTGTTGTGGTATTATGGTTGTGTTAAACTCAGGAAAGTTGACATAAAAACTTCAAACAACAAGAATTACTGCAGACCCCTAACAAACAACACAACACATGGTATTCATAATGAAACTAAATGGTGAATGAGTTAGTGTTCAGTTTGGAAAAAAACAAGTTCAGGGGAATCGGTGGGCTGAGATTCATGACACATACTAAGACGTTGTTGGTGTGAGTTTGGCTCATACTTTTTACTGCATCACATCCACCCTCCATTCGACTTCCTGTCTCTCTGTAATTGATGTTTAAAAGACAAAAAAGGACAGAATGAGCTGATATAACAGAATACCATACACTGTGTTTACTGGTCTGCAGTGTTTTTATAGGTAAATAGGTATGTATAGGTAAAATAATGTAGTAATTTTCATTGAATTCCCACACACACACACAGTGACAAACAAACAATGATAAACGGAAAATTCAGCAGCAGTGTGGTTGTGTGGTCAGAATGAGGTGTCAATCCACAGGGGCTATATTTGTTCTCTTAGCTCTTAGTGTCAGAGCAGGAAGGCAACACTTAAGGTTAGTGGAATAAAACAACATTAATGCTTTTTGACAGCAGCTTATAGGAATAGACACACACACGAACACACGCACACACACCTGGGCCGTGATACCACGCTGACTGTAGTTGGGGGATGTGGTTCTCTTCTTCTTTAGTTGTTGAGAGGAGAGAGAGTGCTGCTCAGTCACTGGTCCCATCTACATCTTCGTGACAGCTGCAGGGAACTCACTGATCTTCTGCTCAGTCGCCTTTTTCTCTGACCAGTAGGTTCACCTTTACTCAACCCTCCTCTTGTTGTCTGCAAAAATTACACCTGCAAACCTTACTAATTTGTATGCTGAAATTAATCCCACCAAATATAACAGTAGTTACACTACTACTAATTACTAGTATTGAACTTGCAGTAATAATATGAAGACGTTAAAGAAATAGTTTGACATTTTTGGAAATATACTTATTTGCTTTCTTGCGGAGAGTTCAATGAGAAGATTGATAACAGTCTCATTGGGCTGTAAATATGAAGCTACAGCCAGCAGCCGGTTAGCTTAGCTTAGCACAGTGACTGGAAATGGGGAAACAGCTAGCCTGGCTCTGTCCAAAGGTAATAAAATCTGCCTAACTCTCGGCAAGAGCGCAAATAAGTGTATTTCCCGCACATGGGAGTTTGCCTCGAAGCCAGAAAGCCTTTAGGAAGTGAGGTGATGTAGTATAAAGAGCGACAAAGTCTGTGTAGCAAGGAGGTCGGGACGGATAAGTGGGTCACTGGACTTTCACCCAGGAGACTGCTGTTTGTGTCCTGCGTGAAACTTAACTTATTATTTTAACCCAAACCATGATGACCTTTTTGCAAACCTAACCAAGTAGTTTTGGTGCCTAAACCTAACCAAAATGCGATTGTTTCACAGCATTAACCACAGTTTGGTTTGGTTTAGGCACCAAAACTACTTGGTTAGGTTTAGGAAAAGATCATGGTTTGGGTTCAAATAATAACTCACCGATGAACTACAGTACGTACTTTTGGTGCCTAAACCTAACCAAACTGCGACCATTTCACAACGTTAAGCACATCAGAAAGGCTTTCTGCCATGTGTGTATTTCCCAAAATGTCAAAATATTCCTTTAATACAAAGTTTAAACTGCCTCGTCTACAATCTGGAACTTTTGAAGCTATCAGTTTTTCCAATGTTAATCTGGGAGCCCATTTTAATGTCCCAGAAAAGTACATGAGCTCTGGCACAGAACCTAGTCATGAAAGTAATGAAAAATATTCCTGCTTTTATAATCTGGATTACTTGTGGCATTTGTCATGATCAAAAGTTGAGCAGTTAAACCAAATGTCTGGTTAGATTGCTTTGAAGATTGTTTTTTCACCGCATGAAACTGGACAGTATTTAGCCACGTTGGTAGTAACTGTATGTGGTCTTGTCTCTTTCCTTACCTGGTCAACCACACACAAGATAAACATCTGCTGGTCTGCAAACCTGACGATGAATATCATCGTTTGAGCCCCCAGTGACATCAAATTCAGTTGTTGCTATCTCATCATGTAAAATGTTGGTTAAACTTGTGATGTCTTTTAATTCCCACAGTTTTAATCTGACCTCCAATTCACATAAATCTTAAATGTTACAAAACGTTGTGATACTGAACTTGGTTAAAATAAATTTTTTTTTAATACCAATCAAGGTTATAAAATTATTTACAATCTACACAATCTAGACATTGAACAAACCAGAGCACATCCAGGAAAGGCAGAACTCTGAACTATCAGCTTTAACAAAGACTAACCGTCTTTGTTAAATTTAGCCTGCGGAGGCTTCTTGTACCCTATCTACATATCCTGTTGATGCCCAAAGTCATGTACATTCTCAGTAAACGTGCTTGGTGGTCTCTGAAAAGCACAGAAATGGCCAGCCACAGCCTACATCTCACAGCTCAGCTGCTGCATGTGGCTTCACTTGTTGTTTCATAGACACTGACGTGAAAATACCACAGTGCTGCGAAACTAAAAAGGTGAAAGGCCTTTTCAGTAGTTACACATGAATATCTATTGTAAGAAACAGAAACTATTTCCAAGGCTATATTGTTTCCATCCAAAAGTAAATGCTCTCTGCAGTATCATATTGCACCTATGAGAAGCCACTAATCTTTCTTGTGCTTATTTATATATTATATATATGACTTTTCATTGGTACTTCCCACACAAGGAAGAACAGGATGAAATAAGTCAGGTTTAACATTTTGTGCTACATTTGTGGCAAAATAATGTGTTTTTATTTTACATTATTTAAATATTTTTCAGTGACTGTGTATACACAACAAGTTAAGTGTAATTTGAATTACAGAGTGAAGACTTCTTGCACTATGCTTTCCTCCATTATAGATCAAGGAAAGTTAGTTATTCTTCCTAAATTCATTATCACAGGATAGTTGATAATCATGTACATGTAAAATATCAGTTTAATCAATATAAATCAGTGTTTCCTGTAGAGCAAAGACAAATTAAAATAGGTTCTTAAATAGGTTCCACCTCTATTTAAGTAACATGTAGCTAGTGTCTTGCCTCTCTGTTCCTGAGATGAGAAGAAGTGGTAAAGCCCACCAACAGAAATGTTCACAGTGAGGTTTTATCATCAAAATATAATGTTGGCTACCTTATGTGCTTTTAGGTGTGAGGAGGAACCTGTATCACAGGTCTATGTGTTCATTTCATGCTCTCTATTTCATAAGGGAGCCTCAACTGAAACACAGTTTTAACTTAATTTAAAATGTGACTGAGTCCTACAAGGACAAATTTCTATTTAGATGTGATGCAACATTTGAGTTGTTCTAAAATAAAATAAAATCTATCTTAAATATTAATACAGGAAGATCATCTGTAACATTGTTCCCAGCGCAGATGTAATATTAGTAACTATTCTTATGAGAATATTGACAAATTCACATCAAGATAATGGCTTAAAGATTAAATTAAGAACCAAATCTATTCATCTTAAATATACATATATGTGTTTGTTAAACATGGGCCTTTTCAGGTTGCTCGTATGGTGCTGACACAAGCCCACCAAAACAGTGACTTATTTTCTGTTTTCTGCTTGTTTTCTTTCAAGCTGGTCGTGCATTACATTACTACAATTGTTTGTGGATGGGAAGCCAGTGAGGGATCACGATCTTGTCAATGCACACAGGGGGATGTCTATGGTGTTATGGCACATTCTGTTCTTCAGGTGAAGGGACTGATTATGCTATGTAATTAATAACAAGAGTCTACAGTCATGCTAACAGCTCTGTGAGACTGTACTTAGTTACAGCAGTGCTTTGAGCTAAATGCTAACGTCAGCATGCTCACATACTCACAATGACAAGGCTAACATGCTAATGTTTAGCAGGTATAATGTTTACCATGTTCACCAACTTCGTTTAGCATGTTAGCATGCTAACATTTTCTAATTAGCACAAAACACAAAGTACAACTGAAGCTGATATCTCATTAGTTTAACACTAAAGTAGTGGACAAATGATTTATTATATAATTTTGACCTGATGGTGGCGCTAAATCAAAAGTCAAGGAATCATCAAAATTATTACAATTCATTCTGAGATGGACATGAATGTCTGTACCAGATTTCATGCTATCCAGCCAACAGTTGACATATTTCACTCAAAACAACAAATATCAACCTCATGGTGGCGCTAGAGGAAAAGTCAGGGGATCAATAAAGTCATTAAGATTCATTCACTGGGAACCATGCATGTCTGCACCAAATGTTGGGTCAATCCATCTAGTAGATGTTGAGATATTCTACTCAGTGAAAACTTTGACCTGCTGGTAGCACTAGAGGAAAAGTCAGGTTTAACCCTGTTGGGATCATGAATGTCTGTCCAATAGTTGTTGAGATATTTCAGTCTGGACCAAAGTGGTGGACTGACCGACTGACAGACCGACATTGCCGCTAATACTGGCACAGTCTGTTTCCCCACTGACTTTATTTGATTGTATATTTATTTCACAAATATTTTTGAATTTAGTTTCAAATACAAATCCTGACACTGTCAACTTATTCTGCATATTGAGATTATTGAAGTACAACATGTGTATATGTAAAGGGGTTGGTTTCTCTTGCAGGATCTGTAAACTGTGGAACATGTGACCTGTATTTTAGACTTTGATGGATTGTGAAATATATGGCACAAAAAAAGGCCTTGACAGTATCGCCAAGCAGTGTTCCACATTTCTACATTAAGTTGCATAAAGCATGTGTCTCCAGCAGTTAACCTCTTTCAGGACAATCTGTGCACTTGTGGCCTTTTTTCACCCCCTCCACCAGCATTTCTCACTTCTCAGTGAATTGCTTAAGAACTTGTGGCTTCTTCTGAAGATGAACCTTACTGTAAATGCTTGACTGCAAATGTCAAGTCAGACAAAACATGCTACCTGTTGGCCATAGACCTTGTGGGAATCAAATGAATTAGAGATCAATGTTTTAGATCTCTGCATAATTCAAAGGAGGGTGGCAGAAGTTTAGGTTGCCTTCCTGCTAAAGTCTCCTTGAACAAATGTTGAATGTTATTTTCACTCTAGATGAGTCCTGTCACCTTGACTGAAAGATGGCCAGTGAAAACAGAGAATAGACTCACAACACCTTCTTACTCATAGCAGCGTCTTGAGGGATTTAGTATCGCATCATTGACAAAATCAAACTAGACTCCAGCAGTGGTGGAAGAAATATTCAGATCATTTACAAAGGTAAAAGTAGCAATACCACACTGTAAAAATACTCCATTACAAGTTAAAGTTGTGCATTAAAAATAGGACTTAAGTAAAAGTACACAAGTATTAGCAACAAAGGGTACTTGTAGTATCGAAAGTTAAACGCCCCTTTAACTGTATTTATATATAATTATAATGTAAATGTATTACTATATATTATCATATATAATTCAGTTTTTAAGTCATGATTAATTAGCTAGTCTATCAGTGAAAAACATCAAAATGTACAGCTCAGATTCACTGAAAATGGATCATAGGATTGCAAAATGTGACAGGAAGTGCATTTTTTTATGTTTCAGCCAATCACTATGATTTCCATTTTGTAAACCTTGGTCACCTTGTGACAAAATCTTCCACTTGAGTCAGAAGACATCAGTTGTGCAAGAGAAGGGCGCTGTACCACAATGATCGGAAGACTGGCTGCTTTGATTCTCCTAAGCACATTGTGTGAGTGCATTACTTTAAGATGGGTACTACTGTAAAATATAATTTGTGTGAAAAGATAGCAAAAACATATCAGGCCATATAATATTATGGATAAATTATTTGTACAGACCACATATAGGCGTTCTGACACACATTTTAATTGTATTTGTCCTATTGTCTAGTAACTCTGATATTGTTTGTCTCTTTTCTTCAGCTCAAACCAGAGACGTTCCTCACCAGCTCCCTTTGACTGCGGCTGAACTTGGTGATAATTTGACTCTGGCATGTCCTGTCCCTCGGGATAAAGCCGGGCTGTTTTACTGGTATAAGCTGAAATTTGGATACATGGTCCAAACAGTTGCAAGTGGAACTTTTAACAAAATAACACTTGAAGGACAATTTAACAACTCAAGATTTACACTCACAGAAGGGGATGCTCAGTATTTTCTTAACATTGCAAATGTAAGCAAAGAAGATGAAGCAACATACTTCTGTCAAGCAGGATCGGCATACTTAATGGCATTTATCAATGGCACAGTTTTGGCTGTAAATGGTAAAGTATGTTAATTTCAGTGTCTTTGTTTGCTATATCTGTGTCAAAACCCAAATAATCCCTTAGTTAATTCCTGCCTTTTTGTGAATCACACAGATCGCAACCAGCAGAAATCTGTCTACGTGAGACAAAGTCCGGAGACTGAGTCAGTCCAGCCGGGCGACTCAGTGACTCTCCAGTGTTCACTTCTCTCCAAGAACAAAGAAAACAGAGTCCAGTGTCCAGGGGAACACAATGTGTACTGGTTCAGAGCTGGATCAGGAGAATCTCATCCAGGCATCATTTACACTCTCAGGAATAACAGTGATGAAGATGTGGACAGGAGCTGTGTCTACAGTCTGTCCAAAACTATACAAAGCTCCTCTGATACTGGGACTTACTACTGTGCTGTGGTCACATGTGGAGAGATCCTGTTTGGTGAAGGAACCAAAGTGGAGACAAGTATGTTTTAAAGTCTTATTTAAACCATAATGCATGTATATTGATTATTATTCTGTTGCTTTCTAAGTACAGGGTTGATATTAGGAAACAGAAACAAAAACATTCTGCCCCATAAACTTTATTTATTTATTTTATACTCGTTTATTTTTAGAACACTTATCTTTGGCTTTTTATTTTGTAAAATACTGGATTTTATTAGTTATTAGTTATTCACTAGTGTATCTCTTCAGGCCTCTAAAAAAATTCAAATTAGATCTGCTTGATGTGCTCACTGTTAGATATAAGATATATTAGTATGTAACCTTCAATGAGCGGTGGTGAGTCACAAGCCACAAAGGTTGACAACCAATGAATTAGTTTACAGAATTTACAGGATGCATGAGGTGAACTTGTAATGGCAACACCTATATAGTGAATCTGTAGTGCAGTCCTTTATTGGGTGGGTTTGGCCTTCTGCTACTCTTCCTCTCTTTGTTTTTTCTAAGTGTCTGCCGCTGTGTGTTTTCTCTCTGTTTCCTGCTGTGCTCTGCCATCGAGGCCCCTGTTTCTCTGCTGTTCATCTTCTTTTGTGCAGTTTACACAACAGGACAATCCACATACACAATCCAATAGAAAAATGCCTGAAACTACAGCCTAAGAAATTACCATTAAATCAACAAGTCTTTGACACATTCTTGACAAAAGCTAAGGTTCAAGGTTAATTTATTTATCATTATACAATACAGGGTTGTACAACGAAATGCAAGCTTTAGTCCCTTCATGCGTCACACAAAAAACAATATAGATATCACTGATGCTTGGTAGATGGGTACCAATGATGTTCTGGGCCATTTTAGTCACCTGCCATAGAGCCCTCCAGTCCTGGCCCGTGCACATCCCATGCCAGTTTGTAGGCCTAATGTTTCCAGAAGGATGCTTTCTGTTGCTCATCTGTAAAGTTAACAAGAATCCTGCACAGGAATTTTGCCTTCTTAAGTTTCCTTAAGAAATACAATTTACAGCCATGCTCTGCTCTGTCCATAAGCACAGTGATACTTTGAGCTAAATGCTAAGATCGGCATGCTAACATGCTCACGATGACAATACTAGCATACTGATGTTTAGCAGATATAATGTTTATCATGTTCACCATCTTAGTTTAGCATGTTAGCATGCTAACATATGCTAGTTAGCACTAGACAAAAAGTACGGCCGAGGTTGATAAAAATTTTGACTCGTACCTGCCAACCCTGTGATTAATGGTGACCTGCTCCTCTTGAGCCACAGCCACCCCCATTCAGATATATCATCTGGAAATGTACAAAGTTTCATGGTGATCCATACAACAGTTGTTGAGATGTTTCAGTCTGGACCAAAGTGGTGTACCAATGAACCAACACACAGACATTGCCATCTATAGAGCCATGCCGCTAGTGTGGCTAAAAGCAACATTTGTCATTTGGACGATAAGTAACTTGTGCTGTGGAACAATTGGGTGCAACTCAAAACATGGTTTTGCTTTCAGATTTTAATTGTTAGAGAAAAACATTTTGGGTAAGGCAAACACGTCCTGATACTTAAAAGTCAAAATAGGTACAGTTTATGAGCACTATCTGTATGATATGTCAGTTTTGTAGCTGTACACAACTGCTATTAATGAATAATCATGTAAAAGCAATATAGTTAATAGTGTCTCTTTGGGATTTTTTTCCCCACAAGAACTGTGCCCATTCGTCTCTGTGCTTGGGACACTGCTGGCCAGCTGTGTGATTGTGATTGTCAGTCTAATTATCTGCAGAAATCAAAAGCCAGTTTGTGAACGTTGCAAAGGTAGGTTCATTGTGTGTTTGTGTGTGTATTATTCAATACATTAAACAAGTCAGCTGCCAACATTGATATTTAAAAAAAAATCTTTTTTGCCATTAATGACTTGCTTTCATTAATAGGAGAAGTAACTGCTTCCAGTCATGCTGAACATGACAGATCAGCGGAGTATCAACCAAGCAATGTGGTAAATATAATTTAAATATAATCTAATGTATGACTAGGATTGGATACATGCCATGGATGGGAAAGTCAATGCTGATTTTCAGGATAAAAACACAAAGAACATGGCAAGCTGGGCAGCTCCCAAAAAAGGACTTTGCTAAGGTTAGGGGACCTTCTTTGTCATAGTTAAATGAATAAAAACATGGTTAAGGTTATGGAATGATCTTGGTCATAGTTTAAAACCCCCCCAATGTTGACCGTCGGTCAGAAATGGGAAACGAACAGCGTTCCTGCTTGTTTGTCTAGTCTGATATTTTGTTGAGCCACCCATCCACCCCAACCTCATTTGTCTGCACACTTTGTGGCTATATAACAACAACAACTACTACTACTTTTTCCTTTGGTCCTGTTGGAAAAGAGTCATAAATATTATGGATGCTGGAGGGCTTTGTCACTTGAACGTAAATATATATGCAGCAGTTATTTTTACTCCTGAAATGTGATGTCAAGTGTAATTACTGGCTCGCCGGTGTTGCGTAGAGTTGGCAGTTCATGGAGGCAACGTTCTGCTTTTACCCTTCAACAAAACACTAGACTAAAACTTGTTCCTTGTTTAGTAATTTGGTTGGAATATAAAACAGAAATCTTTGGATCCTTTATAGCACATTGGACACCATAGCTTTTAATGTTTAATATTAAAACAATCCAATATTAATTGGTTGCGGTATTACAGCTCTAACATCTAATGATCATAATAATCACTTGCAGGGTGGTGAAGCGCTGGCACTGAACTATGTAGCGCTGGATTTCCCCTCAAGAAAAGCACAAAGGACAACTAACAGGGAGTTACAACAGGACTGTATGTACTCTGCCATGAGATACTAATAACAGGGAGTTACCACAGGACTGCATGTACTGTGAAAAATGAACATGTACATTGTCACATAAAATAATGTTCATGCAGCTGTGATTCCTATTTAGGTGAATTAAATGAAATGAGAGATCATAATGTAAAATGTTAATGTTCATATCATTATCAGAGAGATAAGACAGCACTTATGTTTTGTGATGATGCCTGGTTGAACCAATAATAGATATTTATAATTATTTTGATTAATATTATTATATTTGTTTTATTATTATTATTGATTGCCAGATTGATCTTGAATAATCACTCAAAATATTAATGAAATATGAATGTAAGAAAAACATTTATTGCCATTAAAGAGAAAATCCATGTTCCATGTTCTTTATATTGTAATATTATATTATTAGACACTTTTGTGAATATTTACACATCATTTATTTTGTTTGATAAGCACACCTGGTGTACAATTTAATTACTAACTATTTTCGGTTTTACAGTGTGTGTGGCTTAAAGTTGCTGGACCTGCAAAAAGCTTTTGACTTGCATATATTTGAATTGTTTTATCTAAACCAAAGACTGTTGGTTTAAACTACTCCTGGCTTGCTGAAATCTTATTTATTAGGAAGGATTCAGAAAGTAAAAGGTGGTGAAGGCCATGCCCATAACCTGTGGGGTTCCTCAAGGTAGTATGTTGGTGACAATGGCTACATATCACAGGCTCTGCAACTTTTGATTTGCAACTCTGCAAAAATTAATAAAGGTCCTGTGATTACTATGGATGTATAGCTTACATTGTTGGCAGCAGAAGCTACAAGCTTAGTGGGGCATTTAAAACATGCCCAGTATCTGCAATGCAAGTGGAAATCTGCAATGACATACTGTAATAGACTGAACCCCACAAAGGGAGCGTCTGTGGCCGATCCCCGGCTCCTCCTGCCCACATGTCTAAGTGTCCTTGGGCAAGACACTAAACCAGCACCTTGCATGGCAGCTCCGTTGCCATCGGCAGCGGTGAGTGTGAATGGTTGAATGAGACCAATCTGTAAAGCACTTTGGGAACCGTTAAGGTTGAAAAAGCGCTATATAAGTGAAGTCCATTTACCAGTACCACAAAGGCTATCTTACAGAACTGTGATCATAATGAGTCCAATTTTTATAGTCTTGGATGGATAGGGAATGCCAAAACACAAAGTATAGTATAGTATCTATTAACAATACCTCCCTGGAGATTCATTATGCCATCCATAGATTAAAGTCTACAGCAAAAATTGAAAAACAAACCTGAACTGGTAGGGACATGGGCAATAGTACAAAATCATATTGACCAATACTTTCTGGAAAAGGTCTTTATATTCACAGACGGTTCAAAAGATCCTGTGACAATGTGCACAAACTTTGTTCCTCAGTGTGAGGTTGCTGTTATAAAGAGAACACAGTGTGATAATCGCCTCTTGTTTGGCTTTCAAGTATTAAGTCCGGGACAGTGGTGGACCTTATCATGTTTTACTTTATCAAGAATGCTGAAGACATCTTAACAAAACACAAGAGCATGTTGGTATAGGAGGAATACAGGGCAAGAACTGAAGGGAGGAAACAGCCATTACGCATCTGAGGGTAGGACACACAGGGCTCAATCAAATACTTCACAGAACAGGCAAGTCCAACTGGACTATGTACACTAATCAACCAGAAACTGTTGAGCATGTACAGCTATAATGGGCAATGAAAGGAGCTAATATCAGCACTAAAAGAAGCAAAGCATAATATTAAGTTTGGGAGTCTGCTAGGAAAGGCCTCATGAAAAGTACATAGTCTTTTAATTAATTACTTACTTACTGAAGAAACGTGGAGAGAATTTAGTTCTCTCTCTCTCTTTTTTGAACCACACTTATTAACTGCACTGGTAATTGCAGAACTAGGCTTCTTCCTGCCCCCTGGGGTACAAGCACCCCTAGCTGGGAAACACTGAAGTAGCAAGTATTATCATGATTAGGATGCCTGTTCAAAAAGTGACAAAACAGAACACAAACAGCTGTAAGGCCAACAGTACATTTTTTGTTAAGACAATTAAAAACATGAGATGCAATTATATGTATGAAATGCAAAAAAATATATATAGTATAGGCTTTTATAGTCCTAATATCATCAATAGTAGCAATTTAGCTATTTAGCTGGGTTAATATTTAATATTTAGCTAAGATGAAAGAACAACAAAAAACAAATGCAAGCACATAATTGAACACAATGTAAAATTCAGATTAAATGCTCAGCATTATAGACAGTGTCAACATTTAACTTGAGAGTACACACTATCCTCAGCAAACTCTCTCTTCTTTCTTCCTCTCATTTTTTTTCCTGAGAAATTCAGTGCAGCATAGTTCAATTTGTCGTCAACTTCAGTCTGTGCAGAAAATAAAACAAGATATATATATAAATAATGATATAAATATACGGTGCCTTTACAAAGTATTTTAATGGAATAACAATAAGATTAATTTGGTATTATGACTTACAATGTCATGTACTGGTTTGCACGAGTTGTCACGTCTTACTTCTGAAACAGCACTTTCCATTCCTAAAGATAAACGACATCACGATAATAAATGTATGGTTGACAAATGCACTTAATCTGACTTTTCAGTAAGAGTATACTAAATATAAAATAAAAATCCTAAGGGTGGAATTTAAAAAAAAAAATTATTCAGATAAAATATAGTTAGAGGCTGAGTTTAATGAGGTATACAAAGGAACAATAAGCACTATGGTCGAGAGAAAGGAGTTTTTCTTTGGAATATATGCTGCTGCTATTGTTCATCAGCTCATTAATAATATGCAAAATGACAGACTCCTGATACTTTTACCATGGAACCTGTACTGTAAAGGTTTGTCCAATCTTGTACATAAAATGCATAAACAAATTTGAATCTTATAAATGTGATGAACATGTTTTCAACAGGAGAATTTTAGTTAGTAGTACTTACCTTTATATTGTTCCTGTTTGTTTCGGTTGCAGATGAGGACAACATTTCCAACAACAGAAATGACCAAGCAGACAATTAATATTGCCATTGCATTAAACACCAAATGTGTTGTTTGCACTAGAAAACAAACAAAGAGACAACATATGAAGTTATCAACATATTTGGAGAATTACTTCCACTACTGAACACCAAATCATACCGATTTCTAGTTTAGTTCCATTTCCAAATAATATCTCTCCACATGCGGCCACAGCACAGTAGTAAGTCCC
>LKNJ01008966.1:4718-18510 GCA_002120245.1 Maccullochella peelii | reverse complement strand
GCCTCCCTCATCTTTTTAAGTGGGAGAACTTGCACAATTGGTGGCTGACTAAATACTTTTTTGCCCCACTGTACATAGCCACTGGCACATCGTCAAAGCCTCATGGGAGCTGAAGTTGATGAATTCTAACAATATTTGTTATTTTTGATAAAACGACAAGGTGAACAAATGGTACTATCTGTTACAGTACAGAAACCCTTATAAATTCCAGACCATTTTTCAATCTTTTAGACTTCTTTTAGACTGTGCTATTGTAATGAATGAATTTGTCTCCTTTGAATCAGTCATATTTGGGATTTAGGACTCAAATCCGGGACATGGTAGGTATGTGGTACATGATCGATATCCTGATGTCTCCACTACTTTTATTTTTGATTTTTTTTGGGGGGGGGCTTTGAGAGGCTACATTTATCAGCAACTGGCAGTAAGATGTGTGCTATGTACAAAATGAAAGAAGCACCCAACCGGTCGAGGCAGATGACCGCCCACCCAGAGCCTGGTTCTGGTTCTAGTTCTGCTCGAGGTTTCTGCCTGTTAAAGGGAGTTTTTCCTTGCCACTGTCGCCTAGTGCTAGCTCTTGGTGGGTCTCTGTAAATATAAAGAGTCGGTCTAGACCTGCTCTATATGAAAAAGTTCCCTGAGATAACTTTGTTATGATATGGCGCTATATAAATAAAACTGAATTGAATAAGCAGGTTCCTTCCAAGCATAAAAACATTTATGCAAATTTTTGTTTTATATACTATATAAGTCTATTTTTTTCTTGGATTCATGAGCTAGTACAGTGATGCTTCCAGCTTGTTTGGACTGACTATAACAGTACACAACTACACAAAATCAAACTTCAGTGACAGAAAACCAAATAAAACAATAAGATTAAGAGTTTGCTAGCAACTCCATGGGGGTGAAATTCTATTGTCAGCATGCTAATGTTCTCACAATGACAATGCTAACATGCTGATGTTTAGCAAGTACAATTTTTCTAAGGTTAGCAGATTAACATTTGCTAATTAGCACTAAACACAAAGTACAGCTGAGGCTAATGGGAGTGTCACTAGTTTTGCAGGTATTATGTCTAAACCAAAGTATTGGACCAATAAATATTTTGACCTGATAGTGGCACTAGATGAAAAGTCAGGGGATCACCAGAGTTATCAAAAGTTATTCTGAGGGGGGACATGAAGGTCTGAACCAAATGTTATGGCAATCCATCTTGTGGTTTACAGTATAGTAAGTATAGTATTTTACTCAAATCTACAACTATCAACCCCATGGTGGCGCTGGAGAAAAAGTCCTTCACCCTTTGGTGACCATGGATGTCTGCACAAAATTTTATGGCAATTCATTCCAAAGTTGTTGAGGTATATGAGTCTGGACCAAAGTGGTGGACCTACCAACTGACAGACTGACATTGTAATGAGCCTTTAGAACCAAAGATCCAACCAACCAAAATCTTAGACAGGTAAGCTGCTAGCACAGGCTTCAGGCGCTTTTATCCGCACAGAACACTGCTTTATTCATGAGAATACACACACACACACACATACCACCATCACCATACACATGCAGAGCTTTTCCCGTGACTGGTAATCCCGTTACAGTGCTAGGCAGACACGTACACATGCACATACACAACACAGCCCACTGTCCTTTTTTTACATCCCACCCACGTGTTTCAAGGGTTCTGCTTGTGCTGTTAAATTCACCAACAGCTCATACAGTTTCCAACTCTATCTGATACAATGTTTAAAGGTTTTATGGCACCAGACAACAAACAGGACTCTAGAGTGTAAACCATACTAAACCCAAACTACTCTTTTTATGTGTGCAGAATGGTATTTACCAACCTTTAACAAGCTTTCCAAGATGATAAAAATCTTTATGATGTGACTTCATAGTGAACAGTGAATAGCATCAAACAGAAAAAAAGTTATTGGAGGATGGATTTGAGGGCCAAATATAAATCAATGCTTTTGTGCAAATATAATTGATTTTTGTTTATACTGCCGCCTTGTGCCTGGGGATCATACAATAGTTTACTCACCTTTTTATTTACCACATCATCATCATCAAACTGCAGCTCCTGCAGGCAGAGACCACATGGACGATGGCTATGAAAGGGTTCACCCATCCAATTATTGCTGTAACTGTATTTATGGATATAGGATTTTGCTTATATACCCAGCTCAATTCACAGCTGGCGGTAAAGCCACCCATCACCCCACCCAGCGCACAAAACCAAAGACACCCCCAGGCGCAGATTTGAATACGATTCCAAACACGCAGGTTTTTTAAATTCAGCTCTCTTTTCCAGCAATTTTCTCTTTTCTTATCACTTTTTCTTTCTCCTTTTCTTTCCCTGATGGCCACCTGTCAACCTGATCATTTTCTTTTACCACCCATTCACCTTAGTTATAGCCTTTCCTGTCTCTCTTTACTTCTGTATGTGTTTAAATGGAAAAGAAAAGGATGGGGTTATGACAGACAGAAGGAAACAATGAGGAGAGGAAAGGCAGTGTGAGGTGTGTGTGACCAAGAGGTCGTGTGGTTGGTTTTAAGTATCTTCTGCCAATCAATCAGTCAGTGGGATATATTTCTATCCTCCAATTATAGAGGGGGTGACGGCACCAATTTTATTTTCAATTATGTGTTAATGAGATCTGGATGAATAAATGGATGACAGAGGCAACAAAGGAAGGGAGGACGCAGGGATTAAAGCAGCCCTCTGGTGGGCCTTAGAGAGCCATCTAGTGGGCTGCAGAGGCTGTGATACTGCCAAATGGTTACGAAGCTAGTTCTTTTTGCATCTAAATATGCTCAAGAATTCACATGAATAAAAAATGTCAAATTAAAATGCATAATTTCAATGACCAGTTACGTTTGAATATCACCAGCAATCACGTCACATCATCAGGTTGAGACAAACGTGTTTTGCCACTGTTAGCTAGCTAACGTTCCCTTGGATGCAGTGACACAAAGTGGAGCAGTTTAGAAACAAAAAAGTGAGACAACCCTGCACCAGGAAAAGCTCCAAAGCGTGTGGTGAGGAAATATGCCTGAATACATTAAATCTGGATTCATACTGGCAGGCAGCGCAAAGCACCGTGTGTTGAATGTGGTGAAAACCATCGAAGCTCCAGAGACACTTAAACATAAAACACAGGGATGTGTTGGGAAGCCAAGAGAATATTTCCTAGGGAAAAGGGACAGGCTTCAGACACAACATTAACAACTCAGTCAAAAGCCAATTTGAAAGCTAGCTATATATGGTTGCTGCTCATGTAGCTCGTAGCGAGAAACCCTTTACGATCACAGAGGAGCTGGTTTTGCAAAGCGTTTAGAGAAGGTGGTCCTGGGCCTTAAGTTACAAAAGGTTGAGAACCCCTGGATAAAAGGGCCACTCCAACAAATGACTGAACATTGATATGTTATAAATAAATAACATTTTTCTCACATGGTGTTCACAATCTAATGCCATTCCCAAACACAGCATGAATGAATGACCACCAGAATAAATGAATGAGTGAAAATGTATTCTTCACCACAATACTGCTCATATATTGCCAGCTTGTGTAATTTCTATCCTATTTCTATCCTCCAATTATAGAGGGGGTGACGGCAATGTACTGCCTATTCCACATACTGTATGCAGCTCTACAGTATGTTACGGTCACCTGCTTCAGCACAGTTAAACATGTCCATAACACCATTTGTGCACCGGAATCCCAATAAAACCACAATAAATAGTACTAGCTCTATAGTGATGTTTTCATAGAAATGGAAATTATGGCTGAACCCTATGAAAATATTGTACAGTAACATCTGCACCAAAGACAGTACACTTGTTTGGATTATTGTTGTGTTGGGTTTTTTTCTCTTGATCTGTTTTTATAGATATTTCTTAGGAAGGATTGTATTATCATTAAGTAGGAGAAGTAGAGCTACCAGCAGTATTACTATCAGTAGTAAAACAGTAGTACTTTCAGAAAGACAGTACCAGGTTGGGAGGGACGAATAAGAAAAGTCTGGAGTGGTTTTGAAGGGAAGATGAATTTGATATTCTCCTCATGCTGCTCTATCTATAGTACATCTATAATGAATACTCTTTACACTGCCCTCCAATGCATCCTTTTAATCATGGTGGTGTACTTAAGCCATGCTCACTCTTTTGCTGCCATGCCTGCTGTCACACTGCTCACCTGCAAACTGCTGCTGCCGCTGTTCATATTGCATTTCAAAAGCCCCACCTCCACCCATCATGCACCTGTATCAAGCACCAGCTTGGTGCTTTGTTGTGGGGAGTGATAAGGTAAATATCAATGCTGTACATATTTTACATTCACAAAATTATCCATTCCATAACAGTTGGCTGACTGAAATGTTAATTTCATTGTTTATCATATGGAGTCCATATAAGTTTCATTAATATGTCTTATGTATTATAATTTAAGTATACTGTATATCCCTACATTTGCTTCAATATAATGTTCTGCAAGATGTTTATCTTAATTTCATAAACTTAACCCCCCACTACCCATCTAATGATGATGACGTCAGCTGGACGGTTCCTTGGTCTATCCTGTCAGTCCATCCACCTAGAGGCAGATATAGTCCTTAAAGGATGCCGACAGAGGATGCATAGCTGGCTGAATTTACACTACATTGGGTGTCTGCAGACATGGATGTGTTCAAACACGTTTGTCAACACGTACCATCCGTGTGGACCCTCACAGCCACGTGGATGCAGAAACTACATATTGTTTCACTGTAAGATTGACATTCTCTAGTCAGCCTACCACGAAATTTTGTATAGTTCAAAAGGATGATTTGTAATGATTTCAGGGACCCCCTGTCCAATGTTCTAGCACCAACATTAGTTCACAATTTTCCCTTTACCAGCACCTTGGTCCATGAAAAGCCAACTTATAAGTAATGGCCAGATTTTCATAAAGTTTACTGTGAACATTTCTCTTGTGCTGCTATCTGGCCAGAAATCCCACTCTAACACGTCATGTGATGTGGGTGTGTGTATGGGTCTGTGGGGGCATGTGACAAGGGATACCGGTGACAATTTGGTGCAAGTTTGTGAGTTTTATGTGACATGGGACGTGTGTTTATAAAAATATCCTTTCTATTCAACAGATGACATACTGGTTTGACGATAGTCTGTACTGATTAGATAGTAACTACTGTGGTGACCCAATGTCTAGGTATAGCTCATATTTAAATTAAGCTTTTGTAATCTTACAGATGGGGGTCCCTAAGAGCTGTTTAAGTTTATTACTCTTTATAATTATATTTTGAAGTTTGTCAGAGTGCCTGCTTTTAAAGACCAATTAAATATGCTTGACAGTGTCTTTACGCAGGGTTATGCGGGAAAAATAACATGTTTGTTAAAATGTGTATAGCATACAGTAAGTGTGATTACATGCCAGCCTCGGCAGCTGTGTGTGTGTGTGTGTGTGTGTGTGTGTGTGTGTGTGTGGTAAGCTTAGAGAAATGTAGACATGTGTTGGTTCCATTTTTGGTGTGGGTGGGCCTCAGTGTTTGCTGTGCCAGGCAGTAAAAGACACCAATCAAGCTCTGAGTGCCATAATCCCTCCATCCTTCCGTCATTACTTTTACACCAGGTCTTTCATTTCTCTGTCTAATTTCATCTGTTTGCTTGAAATGTTTTCCCTTTTGCCTTGGCAGACCACATGGTTACAGAGAAAAAGACAGGAACAGAAAGAAAGGAAGAAAGAAAGAGAGAAAGAAAAATTCAGAGTGTGCAGACGTGGGATGTTTTGCCCTACAGAGACAGGAAGTTCAGCGTCAGTAGAGATGAATGGAGCGAAAGAGGGAGGGCAGAAGACAGAGCGAGGAGAGATGGAAATGGCCCAGTGGAAACCATGATGTCATGATTAGTGAGGTGCGACCATCCTGCAGTCACATTGGCACCACATGGATGCCACGGAAAGCACACACACACACGCGCACACACACAAAATCTCTGTGTGTGCCCCTAACCAATCACAGCTGTTGCAAGAAACAATGCGGCCATTGTCACTCTTAACCTCCATCATGTGCATGTAAACACACACATACAGTTACTATGCATAGCAGAATTAAAACATTCTGATGCTTCAAGTACTGTTAAAGCACGATGCTGGTTGACAAAATCATTTAATGCTGCAGTAAGGAAAATATTTCTGGAAAAGTGTCTTAAAGACATCTTATTTTTATTATTATATTTACACCAGTAATCCTTCACCTAAGTTTTAATATGAGCTACATAATCACATGATGGCTAATCACCTAATAGCAACAGAATATAATGCTACCATGAACTGGCTTAATGTTGAATTGTGTGATCATAAGAATGAAATTTACGAGTGAAAATGTTGCGTATTTAAGAGCAAAACACTAAATAGTCTCTTCTCAGCATGATTAAATCTTCCTGCATCTGAATCTCTGCCTGTGACAGATTAAATAACAGCCTGAGTAAAGTTTCAGTGTATTCTTTCCTTTCTATTAATAGAAAAGACTCACATGGTGATTAAAAACAAAACTGGCAGCTCTGAATGAGGTTGTTTCTCAGCGTCATGGGCGAGAGAGGAAGAAGACAAGCTAACTGGGTGGGAGGACTAAACTCAAGCTAACAGGCTGATGCTTGTAATTGAAGAAAGACAAGTTAACTTATTAAATCAATTAAGGAGTGACTGAGCTGACGGAGCAACATCTAGACATAGACAGGCACAGTCTCTGTGATTGTTTGTGTCTGTAGCTTAATTGTTGGGGGAAGGGTGGCAGGGACCAGACTACGCAACAGCACCATGTCCAACAGAAATGTATCTCAGAGCAATGAGTCCACAAACATTCTGCAATGGAAACAGACCAAAGGAGATCAGCAGGAGGGAAACCCCTGGAAAAACAAAAAAGGGGGATGGAGGAAACGGGAGGAGAAGGAGGAGGAGGAAGGAGGACAGAGGGATAAAAAGAAGAAAAATGGATGGAAAACATTGTGCAAGCTGCTTTGGCAAAAAGATGCTGACTTCTCAATGTAGCTTCTACGACACATTATGTTATATTCATTATTATACAAAAACAGTATGATGCCTTAGGTGGTTGGGTCCACGTGACGTACAGTGCATCCGGAAAGTATTCACAGCACTTCACGTTTTCCACATTCTGTCATGTTACAGCCTTATTCCAAAATGGAATAAATTCATTTCTGTCCTCAAAATTCTACACACAATACCCCATAATGACAAAGTGAAAAAAGTTTCTTAGAGAGTTTTGCAAATTTATTAAAAATAAAAAACAAAGACATCACATGTACATAATTTTCACAGCCTTTCCCATTTTGCTCAAAATTGAGTTTCCACTGATCATCCTTGAGATGTTCCTACAGCTTAATTGGAGTCCACCTGTGGTAAATTCCGTTGATCGGACATGATTTGGAAAGGCACACACCTGTCTATATAAGGTCCCACACTTGACAGTGCATGTCAGAGCAGAAACCAAGCATGAAGTCAAAGGAACTGTCTGTAGACCTCCGAGACAGGATTGTGTCAAGGCACAAATCTGGGGATGGTTACAGAAAAATATCTGCTGCCTTGAAGGTCCCAATGAGCACAGTGGCCTCCATCATCCATAAATGGAAGAAGTTCGGAACCACCAGGACTCTTCCTAGAGCTGGCCGGCCGTCTAAACTGAGCGATCGGGGGAGAAGGGCCCTAGTCAGGGAGGTGACCAAGAACCCGATGGTCACTCTGTCAGAGCTACAGCATTCCTCTGTGGAGAGAGGAGAACCTTCCAGAAGGACAACCATCTCTGCAGCAATCCACCAATCAGGCCTGTATGGTAGAGTGGCCAGACGGAAGCCACTCCTTAGTAAAAAGCACATTGCAGCCCGCCTGGAGTTTGCCAAAATGCACCTAAAGGACTCTCAGACCATGAGAAACAAAATTCTCTGGTCTGATGAGACAAAGATTGAACTCTTTGGCGTGAATGCCAGGCGTCATGTTTGGAGGAAACCAGGCACCGCTCATCATCAGGCCAATACCATCCCTACAGTGAAGCATGGTGGTGGCAGCATCATGCTGTGGGGATGTTTTTCAGCGGCAGGAACTGGGAGACTAGTCAGGATAGAGGGAAAGATGAATGCAGCTAAGTACAGAGACATCCTGGAAGAAAACCTGCTCCAGAGCGCTCTTGACCTCAGACTGGGCCTACGGTTCACGTTTCAGCAGGACAACGACCCTAAGCACACAGCCAAGAAATCAAAGGAGTGGCTTCCGGACAACTCTGTGAATGTCCTTGAGTGGCCCAGCCAGAGCCCAGACTTGAATCCGATTGAACATCTCTGGAGAGATCTGAAAATGGCTGTGCACCGACGCTTCCCATCCAACCTGATGGAGCTTGAGAGGTGCTGCAAAGAGGAATGGGCGAAACTGCCCAAAGATAGGTGTGCCAAGCTTGTGGCATCATATTCAAAAAGACTTGAGGCTGTAATTGCTGCCAAAGGTGCATCAACAAAGTATTGAGCAAAGGCTGTGAATACTTATGTACATGTGATTTCTTAGTTTTTTATTTTTAATAAATTTGCAAAACTCTCTAAGAAACTTTTTTCACTTTGTCATTATGGGGTATTGTGTGTAGAATTTTGAGGACAGAAATGAATTTATTCCATTTTGGAATAAGGCTGTAACATGACAGAATGTGGAAAACGTGAAGCGCTGTGAATACTTTCCGGATGCACTGTATACAAAGTTTATTTATTAGAAATATATTTTAAAAGTCAACTGACTCTCTAAAGGCTTTATACAACATTTTAAACTGAGGAGTTTGAGATTAGTAGAGATTTAAAAAATGGGCCAATATAAAGTTAATTCAATGAGTCTTTAAAAAGTCCTCCGTTCTTTGACAGAGAAGGTGGAGGACTTTACAGCAGTAATACGGAGTCTCTTAAGGATCTTTTAAAAAGTGTGTTGGCTTTTAGTCTTATTCAATGTCTGTCAAACTTTAATACATCCAAGAGTCCAGAGAGCGAAGGTATACTGAAAGGGAGAAAATACATTTGAAAATGGCATGAGTGAGTAGGATTTTCTCTAACTTGTAACTCATACAAGAATAAATCCTGTCCATCATCACTGATGATCGTCTACAAGTGTGTCAGCAGAGACCCTCATCTTATTCTGCTGTGTTCGGGACCTTTTGTGGGCATCAACCTTTGTGTAGCCCCCAGCCAATAACAGCACGCAGAGTGTGAGGGTGGGACTCTGTATAAACGCAGCGCCCAGGTGCTACGAGCCGGGGAGAGGGGCCAACTTTGAATGTCGTGTTTAAAAACCGCAACCGACAAATCTTCCTCATTGTGGCTTTAACATTAGCTATTTTTGTCACTTTTAAAATATCTGTATAAATGAATCCTGAATTTAAATGAGTTTAAAATGGATATTGTACTGTTGAGTACAAACTGTTTGAATCGCGCTACATTAGTTTGCTAATGGAGACAGAAATTGCTAACGTTAATTGTTTGGAGCCACTTGACATTTTCAAATGTATTTTCTCCTACTCGGTGTACCGACGCTCACTGGGCTCTTCCATATATTACAGTTTGACAGACAACATTGAATAAAACCTCAGAAAAGCCAACAAACCTTTTCTGTATCTTACCGCCTTCGCGTTGTTTCTGCCACAAGTGGACTACGCACATGCAAAATGCAGATGTTCGCGCAAAAACGACTGGCGAAGCCAACTTCCACTGCTGAGGTCACACGATTTCCTGTCAACTGCAGAGCTGCCTCTGCCGGACATCTGCCATTTTGTCTGCAGCTAGGTCCCTCCTGTTTGATCTGCAGCGGTGTGTGACAGCCAGCAGGGGGCCTCAAACTAAATTTCAGCTCTTTTGAGTCACTCTTTTTAATGTTTGTCATCATTTGTTTGGGGGACAGGACAAAGTCTAGGGTTTGGGGTTGCTGTAAAATGTAGGCATTGTATATTTTAGGTTTTTAAAAGTACTTTGAGGTAAAACTACAGTGAGCAGCTGTTTTAGGAAAATAAAGAGCCTTTTTTAAAATGAAACTATATATTTGTGAGCTCTGTTTTTAGCCATGCTTGGTTGGTTGGTCCAAACTGAATATGTCAACAATTATTGGATGGATTGACGTGAAATTTTGTGCAGACATCCACGGTTCACAGATGATGTATCCTAATGACTCTGGTGATTACTGCACTTCTTCTCAGCATTTAGCTCAAAGCGCACTGTATTTGATGAGAAAAGTATCTCCAGTCGCATCCTCGAGTCCAGGTTCAGTTTGTTAGGTTCACTGTTTTCTTTATAAAACACTCCTCTTTGTTCTGAGAATGGAAATATCAGCTTTTCTTCATACCTCCACTATAGAAAAAATGTAATAATCTGAAGAATATGGAGCATGTTGGAGTGATTTGTATTTGCAGCTTCAGGCTTACACTCAGTACTGCTGATATTTCTGTGCACCCTTTGGATGTCTCCCATGCAAACCCAATAAAAAGTCTCTATGAAAATATTTTGTCCACTCCACCCATGGTGCCTTCAACATGGACTGCTTCAGAACAGAGAGGAAGTAAAACCCAGAGGCAAGGGAAGAGGGGGAAAGAAAAGAGAGTGACAGGAAAAGGAGGGAAAATGGACAGGATGAAGGGGTAAGTACTTTGACTTGAGCATTACATGAATGAGTAGGAGATGAGGCAGAGGAGAGGAAAAGGAGGGAAGCAGAGAGGGAGATGGAGGTAGACAGCAGTGAGGAGGAGGAGGAGGAGGAGGAGGAGGGAGGGAGGGAGGGAGGGGGTGATTGTTTCTGGAGCTTTGGAGGTTTCAGATTTCTCTTTCCTTTCGATTCTCTGCTCACATGCAGATTGAATCTCTTCCTTTCTTGTCCTCTCTCTCTTTCTTATTTTCTCCAGAGCAGTGGGGCTTTCTGCAGATCGGCCCATTCCAGCCAAGCCCCAGCATGTTGTAGGCGGCTGCTACCGACAGGAAGACCGCAGCGCAGAAATCAACAAAGACGAGACGAGTAGAAAGTGAAGGAAGGGATGGTGAAGGAAGGTAAGCACCGCTGCACGTGTTCTTTATTTAAAACATTGAAGGGGGGGGGCAGAAAGGATGGAGGGATCTCCAGTTTTTGCTCTCTTTGTGTTTAGTTTCTTTCTGTGTGTGTATGTGTGAGAAACCTGCAACTGAAGCCAGACTTGCTGCTGATGTGAAGGACTAAATAAAGCCATGTCTGTGGGGTGTGACCGCAGGACAGAGGACTGTGTGTGTGCTCTCCACAACAACACGTTTGTTTACACTCACAGAGTTATGCAGAGAGGATCATGTATTATCTTCTGTGTAATGGTGAGTATGATGTAGATGAGCTTACGGTGCGTTAACCTGTGGAGTTCCAACGTCCTGAGAGAGGAGATTTTTGTTGTCACAATATGTTTCTTATTTGCACAAATTAATAATGTGTGCGTACAAGATATTTATTTGTGTGCACATAATAATACAAAATATACCATCTTTCTGAACTTTGGGTACTTTCCAGCCTAGTGTTGGATTATATTTCAAACATTTTTGGAAGCTTTTTATCTTGAATGTTTACAACTGAACGTCTATTATCTTCCAACATAATGGAGCATATTTCTGTAATTGAGCAGTGTAAATGTAAGAAGAACATATTCTTCTCCAGTACAAAATCCTGTCCCTAACTAAGCTACACTAGTCAAAAGCACTGTGTGTGTGTGCGTGTGTGACTGTTGTGTATATTTAGACTTGAATGTTTTTACTTTAAGAAGGTAGAAAGCAGCGGTGGCTGTATGAAGCTGCTCCAGACTCCTCTACTTTTGTCTTCTTTCAGTGTGTCTGTATTTCCCTTCATGCATTGCTCAGCACTGTGCTGATAATCTGAAACCTACCTTGTGTTGTGGTGGAGGCAGAAATCACAAAAGTCTCAGAACAAATAAAACTACAGTATCTACAGTGTTGGTGTTAGAGAGGATGGGTGTGTAAAGCTGCGAGGTACCTTGACTGAGTTGACTGTGTAGGTCAGGAGCAGGGCTTCAGGGGACAGTTTATGGCTCTGGTCCCCAGCCTCCCTGGTGGGCCTGCCGCTGGGCTGGGTTTCCCTGGCAGTTGGCAGGCTGCAGGTTGGACCATCAGAGAGACAGAGACCCAGAGGATGGAGGAGGACACAGAGAAGCAGGATACACAACACTGCTTTCTCTTTCTCTTTGGAGGATTAGAGTGATACATTGGTTAGCTAACAAATGGCTTACAGATATATCAGCATTTCTAATTCAGTGAATACACGTTTTAATAACACAAATGCAGTTTGTGTCTGGTGTTAGTCCCTGTATTAAAAAGTCTGTCAGTCAGCTGTAGAGTAGATTTTGGTGGTGGGCATGGCTACTGGCTTGGCCATATTTCCTGTGCAGTCCACCTCT
Source organism: Maccullochella peelii (assembly GCA_002120245.1). Classification (NCBI taxonomy): domain Eukaryota; kingdom Metazoa; phylum Chordata; class Actinopteri; order Centrarchiformes; family Percichthyidae; genus Maccullochella; species Maccullochella peelii. The sequence continues at coordinate 6,060 of LKNJ01008966.1, read as the reverse complement.
AACATAACACAGTGCGTATTGTGTTGTCATCATTATTATCACTACAGATCAAGATGACAGGGCCTCTGGAGAGTTAGTGAAACAACTCATTTGCCATCATCTCACCATAGTACTGGATGTCTTGTACACCCCCACACATCTCTTCTTTTCACTTGGCAACAAGCAGATTTTACCAGAAGGCTGTAACATGCGGCGAGCTTCACAACACCCCCCTGAGATCCCATACCCTTCTATACAGACAGCATGACCATGCAGGGACAAGGGCTTCCCACCCACAAACACTGACTGTTGAGTTTGATAAAAGCCAGAACCACTGCTGGCAGGGATTAAAGCCCGGCCTCTGCACAGGTGGACAACCACATGGACACAGTGTAGTGGTTGGGCTGGCAGCCATCACCCTCATCAGCCGCTAACATCAGTCACACAGTGTCAATAACACTGTAACACCAAAACATCCTCTTATACCTACAAATTATAGATGATGTATTTTATAGTTTTAAATACTCACTGCTTTTTAACTAAAAACTTAAATAAATATAAATCTAAGCACACTGGATATACTGTATACTGACATGTATACATGTATATACTGTACATACTCATCCACTTCATGTATATAAAGTAATCTATACTTTACCCATTCATTATTCCTTTGTACTATCTGTATTGTTTACAATCTACAGAAACACTTGACTTGTATACAGACATTGGATGTTGTTGGTCATTGTTGCTTTTTATACATATTTACACCGATTTGTTCACCTACTTGAATATAATCGTTGTCTGTTATCTTTGTTCAGCTTTACTTGTTTTTAGCTGTTTGTTTCTATGTTGCTGTAAAGTGTTCTGTGTGGAACAACATAAAACCGGAGTCACATTCCTTGTATGTGTTCACACACTCGGCCAACAAGTCTGATTCTGATCCTGATTGTGGTAAAGGGAGTAGATGTGTCCCTCTTGTCTGAAACAAGTCAAACACCAAACTGCTTTTGTGATGCACACAGAACATATACTGCACAGTGTTTTACACAACATGCAGAACAGGACGAATAAAAGATCATATAAAACCTAATAATACATAAATAATAATAAATATAGTATATCGTTCACAGATAGTACATATAGGATATAGTTCAAAATAACAGAAAACTTGGTTCCATGCCAAAGGAAATATGAGTCTGACTTTTAAGAGCTAAATGATGTTCAACATAAGGTTCAGGATGCACTTCATGACCATCATATGTTACACATTTGGTCTCCTCCACAATGTTAGTTCAACTGATCACTTACACATGTACTCTGTTTACATTGTGCATGCTGGAGTGTGTATATGTGGGGGTGG
>LKNJ01008950.1:528-11599 GCA_002120245.1 Maccullochella peelii | reverse complement strand
TAATTAAAGCTGCAAGCAGCGATGGACGGGCCCGAGCACTTCCCGCACGTTGGGTCACATTGAAACATTAAGAAGTTATTAAGGCACTGCTGACCAAATTTGATGTTGGTCTGCTCAACCCACTATGTCACACTGTAAAACGTGTGATTTCCTGTTGTCAATAGGTGGCGCTATGACTATGACCTAATATTAGCATATAGATGTCTTCAGGCAGGTATTGTCATGACACATGGTAAGTTTAGAGAAGATCGGACAATGTAAAGTCCATTTATAAAGCACTTCGTGTTTGGCGGCAAAACGCCAAACGCCATTTGATGAGAAGTCACGATCTTCACCGTGAAGCATCAACAAGCTGTTAAGGCAGGTGGGCGGCAAGTTTGAAGAGTTTTCAACCATCCCTGACCCCAGAAAAACTTCTTCCTGTTTCATGGCGAGGAATGCATTTTCACGGCAACGCCGTTTGATGAAAAGTCAATATTGTCACAGTGAAGCATCAACAAAGGGAATGTTATGAAATATGTGAAATCTGGAAAAGATCAGATGATATGGAGCTGAGTTACAACAGTCTATGTTTTCATTATGATACATCGAAATACGCCATGGCGTTGTGGCGAGACCCATTTAGTGAAAAGTCACAATATTCACTGTAAAGCAAAATTAAGAACTTAAGGCTTAATTGGCCAAATTTGAGGTTGTTCTGCTCAACCCACGAGGAGCAGTATGTCAGACTCTAAAACGCATCTAAAACGCATCACTTCCTGTTGTCAGTAGGTGGCGCTATGACTATGACTGAATTTTGGCATATAGATGTCTTCAGGCAGGTATTGTCATGACACATGGGAAGTTTGGAGTAGATTGGACAATGTAAAGTCCATTAAAAAAGCACTTCCTGTTTGGCGGTGACAAGCAGAAAATGGCGGTCACGTAAGTTCCACGCCGTTTGAAGAAGAAGAAGTCAAACTTTGAGTATCGTTGGATCCCAAATGCTTTGAGATGGTATAGGCCAAGTTTGAAGTCGATCCGATCAAATCTGCAAAATATGACAAAAATTTCCTTAAAATTGACATAAAATACAAAATGGCTGACTTCCTGTTTGGTTAAGGGTATACCTCCAAGAGGCTATTTTCTAAGTCTGGACAAGATACATAAATATACCAAATTTGGTAAATATCGGTGAAACTGAAAGTGGAGGGGCATTTGTTTTGAAAACCGTAGGGGGCGCTATCTTTTTATTCAGAACCCATATCAGATCACTATTTTCGCCAAGCCTGACGTGTATGCCAATTTCCATGAGTCTTTGAGCATGACTAGCACCTCAATTTTGCAGTCAAACGCGTACAATAATTATCGTAATAATAAACATTCGAATAACAATAGGTCCTTGCACTAGTCAGTGCTCGGGCCCTAATAAACATTCGAATAACAATAGGTCCTTGCACTAGTCAGTGCTCGGGCCATAATAACCATTCGAATAACAATAGGTCCTCTGCACCTTATTCTTCGGTGCTCTGGCCCTAATAATAATCCTTCCATTAACAATAGGTCCTCTCCATCGAACTTTTCGGTGCTCGGACCCTAATAACAATTCCTTCAGTTTCAATAGGGTCCTTGCACCGAGGTTGGTGCTTGGGCCCTAAATAGGTTTTAAAGGACCAAACTAGTGTTCTTGCATTTTGTAGCCTATTCAGTATGAATCTTGTACTTTTTAATGCAAACTATTTTTCAAGTATGCTGTGGTGTTTCAGAATTTTGTTTTTGTAGCCAATGGTTTCCATTCATTTACATATCAACTTTTAAAATCTAAAACCTGCTTCAGTTACGTATCTATCTTATCTATCTATCTTTCTATCTATCTAAACACTATGTATACTCATTATTAGATTCGATTGGCTTCTGTCAGAGTGTACTTAAACCCACTCACTGTTTTCACCACACCCTCGATCTTTTTCTTATCTATGGCATCAAAATTGAACATCTAATAGTCTTTCCACAGAATCCTTTTTTATCCGACCATTATTTAATAACTTTTGAATTCCTATTTCTGGACTACACACCATTAGGAAAACATTCCTACACTAGATGTGTATCTGACAGTGCTGTAGCTAAATTCAAGGAAGTGATTCCATCGGCATTTAATTCAATGCCATGTCTCAATATAACAGAGGACTCCTATGCTAACTTTAGTCCCCTCAGTCCCTGCAGGCTCACTGCGAATTACACTCGAATCTTGCAATGGAAATTTGTATTTACTATCCTGTTGACCAATTGTATACCTTTGTATTTGTCACCTCTTGTTGTGACCTGACCCCATTTGGCCGGACCTAATCAAGATAGCTAAGACAAGAAATGTTAACACTGAGCCTTTGATGTTCCACCATCAAGCTAGCTCAGACAAGAGGTATTAATACAGACCTCCTGGGGTTCACAGACATCCTGACCACCTGGCTAAACAAAGTACTCCGCTTCTTTAAAAGATCCTGACTTCCACAGTCTGATATCAGATGCTTGCAGACAGCAATGTGCTCACTCTGTGGCTCTGGTCCTTCCTGCGCAGGAGGCTTATTAATAAATACCACAAAGACAGTTCTGTTTTGAGATTCTTGATTTTCAGATTTCCACCACACCTCTATTGCCCCTCTAAAGAAGAAGAAAATAAAACAAAGGAGGTTATCTCCATGGTATAACCCCCAAACCCGCAAATGACAGCAAACATCACGAAAACTTGAAAGGAAATGCCGTTCCACCAATCTGGAACATTTAGTCTGACAAGAACAACTGTAAAACCTGATACATTTAGACTGCTTTTCTCCTATCAACCCTCATCAACTAACTTCAATGATTTCTTCAGCCATCAACGTGTCTCTTCGCAACTAGGCTGCTTAAAGAAGTTTTAACCTTAGCACTTCTTTACAAGATATGATCAATCTGTCATTATTTATTGTGCCACAGTCCTTTAAAGTAGCTGTAATTAAACCTCTTCTTAAAAAGCCCACTCCTGATCCAGGGGTTTTATCAAACTATAGACCTATATCTAACACTCCCTTTCTCGCTAAGATCCTTGAGAAAGCAGTCACCAATCAGTTGTGTGACTTTCTACACAACAATAAGTTACTTGAGGATTTTCAGTCAGGATTTAGAGTGCATCATAGCACAGAGACAGCACTGGTGAAAGTTACAAACGACCTTCTAATTGCATCAGATAAAGGACTTCTGTCTGTACTTGTCTTGTTAGATCTTAGTGCTGCATTCGATACCATTGACTATCACATTCTATTACAGAGACTAGAACATTTAATTGGCATTAAAGGCATCGCACTAAGCTGGTTTAAGTCCTATTTATCAGATCGATNAACGATGAATCCTCTATGCACACCAAAGTTAGTCATGGAGTTCCACAAGGTTCTGTGCTTGGACCAATTCTATTTACCTTATATATGCTTCCTTTAGGCAATATTATAAGGAAGTGCAATTTTCATTGTTATGCAGATGGTACCCAATGATATTTATCAATCAAGCCAGATGAAACCAATCAATTTGTTATATAACAAGCATGCCTCAAGGACATAAAAACCTGGATGACCTGCAATTTTCTGATGTTAAAGTCAGACAAAACTGAAGTTATTGTACTTGGTCCCGAACAGCTCAGAAACACATTATCTGAAGACATAGTTTCTCTAGATGGCATTGCCCTGGGCTCCAGCGCCACCATAAGGAATCTCGGAGCTATCTTTCACCAGGATATGTCCTTTAACTCCCACATAAAACAAACTTCAAGGACTGCATTTATCACCTACGTAACATTGCAAAAATCAGGCACATCCTGTCTCAATTTAAAATCCTTCTCCTCACCTACAAAGCCCTTAATGGTCAGGCACCATCATATCTTAAAGAGCTCATAGTACCCTATTACCCCACTAGAGCACTGCGCTCCCAGAATGTAAGGTTCCTTGTGGTTCCTAGAGTCTCTAAAAGTAGAATGGGAACCAGAGCCTTCAGCTATCAAGCTCCTCTTCTGTGGAACCAGCTTTCAGTTTGTGTACGGGAGGCCAGATACCCTCCTCACATTTAAGAGTAGGCTTAAGACTTTCCTCTTTGATAAAGCTGTTCTCTTTCCTCCTGCTCTCGATCTCTCCCTCTCTCTCTCTCTCTCTCTCTTAACCCAACCGGTCAAGGCAGGATGACCGCCCACCCAGCCTGGTTCTGCTCGAGGTTTCTGCCTGTTAAAAAGACAGGCAACTGTCACCTAGTGCTTGCACATGGTGGGAATTGTTGGGTCTCTGTAAATAAAGAGTACAGTTTATACCTGCTCTATATGACATAGTGCCCTGAGATAACTTTGTTATGATATGGCGCTATATAAATAAAACTGAATTGAATTTAATAATTTAAACCCCTCCTCCAAACACCAATTGTCCAATCATAGCTTAGCAATAGTAACTAGGCATGGCAGTTCTATCAGTCTTTGAATATCTTCACATTCTGAAGTGGTGTGCATGGTTTAAGAGCCATACTCAGTATCTAAGACTTTGCATGGTTGTGGTGCTTTAAATCACCTTTCCAAAAACAAAGACACAAGAGCAAAAGTGTAAGGAATTAATTAAACAGTATTTGTTTACATACAAAATTTTGTGGGGTTACAGGTTACATTAGAAAAAGCCCTATTCAGGACTGGAACATCCACTGTGTGGAAGCCAGTATAACACAGGTCCCAGCTGCTATTATATCAGATATGAGGGTTTATTTGCTTCAGGGACATTTACCAGAGATACATTTGTCAAACCCATCGGTTAGTCTTCATCTTCAAAGTTTATTCTCAAATAAAAGTAAAACACTAATATTAACAATGAGCATACATTAAACCTCTGTTGATTTTACCTATTATGTATTTCTATAGTAAACTTCTGAATGGCATGCTTTCTTATAGTACTGTATAATATAAGGGATAACTAGCTCTACCAGCAAATAAGAACTCCTTGATTTCCATGACTTTTACATGGATCATCAACTGGTGAGGATAATGATTTTTTACCTGGGACCTCTTAGCTTTAGCCTCAGTCTTTTCAGTCTGCATCATTACACAGCACTGAGTTAACATAATATATATATAGTAATCAAAAGCATATTTAATACCTCTTGTCAGTTAGCTAGCTAGTTGCAGCTGATTAAATCTGCCACTGTTATTGTTAACTGCATATGTTCAGTGCGGAATTTGGATGCTTGACAGACATAGCAACAGTAACTAAATGGTGGTGGTTAAGAATCAATGCCGGTTTATTAGCTTTGGGCATTATTTCTAACAGTTATGATAACATCATCCTCACTAAGGTAATTACTGAGATGTGGGAACATGGCGATATTGCTACACGGCATGACACGGCCAATTAGACAATCAGTTTAATTTAGCTAACCGTTTAGCCAGAATATCTAAACCACTTTCTTTGGAGGTAAAACCCAAACCACACCTGAAATGTTGCCCTCATTCCGCAGGAAAACCTTGTGTGTACACAGGCACGGTAAGTACAGTAGGTCAGAGTTTAACCAGGAAGTGAACTGTGCTGGAAGTTTGGGTTATAATTTTACCATTTTGCCTTCCAAATTTCCCAAAGTTTGTTTACAACCTGCCTGATCAGCGGACTCCTTGTGTTTCTTGCCCTGTATTACTTCTTTTTAGCAACACAACATTCCCAGGCCTCATAGGAATGATGCCCAAAACAATCCAACAACTCCTATGATAGTTAAAACCAAATCAAGGAGTATGTTAAAAAGCACACTGTATCGTGCTGTCATATGGTCATGCCAAAGGTAAAACAAAAGCAAAGATTTTAACATAATTTGCACAATTAACATGCTGCAACACCACAGTTACCTGTGGAGGTGATGGTGGGCTCTGCGCGGGGACAGGGGGCTGAGGGAGGGGGACAGGGCTGGGGAGTGTCCTGGGGAGCTGAGCTGTCTGGTGGTGGTCTTGATGTAGGAGGGGAAGATAGGAGGGTAGGGTTTCACCACAGGGCTAGAGGATGTGGAGGAGTGGGTGGACCTGAGGAGTCGTTTGGCCAATGTGGGGCTCTCTTGGGGAAGCAGTGGGTTGAAGGACACACTGCTCCTCCTGCACTGCTGGTTGGAGGGGGAGGCACTGGTGCTGACAACAGGAGAGTGGTTGGATTCGGATTCAGCACTCAGGCAGTCCTCAAGGGACTCAGCACTGGTACCCGAGCCCAACTGACCTTCACCTTCTTCAAACACGGTCCCTGAGCTCAGCCCTTCAGTGGGTTCAGGACTTTTGTTGTGGTTGTCTGCGGGTGGAGGACTGAGATCCACATCCACCCTGGGCTCCCTCTCCTCCCCCTGCCGGGTTTCACCTCCTGCTTCCTCCTCCTCCCCTGGGGTTTTCCCAGCACTGTCAAATATGAGATCAAGGAAGCTGTTACCACTGGTTGTCATGGCGACTGGGCTGACTGTTGCCCCCCCGGCAGTAGCCATGGTGATGGCTGTAAGAGGGGGCTGCTGCACCCAAGCATGCTGGTCTTTTGTGCCTGTGGCAACACAAAGAGAGGCTTCTCTCTCCCTTTGCCCCTTCTGATTTAGCCCCGGATGCTCCACCTCCTCCTTCTCCTCCGTCCTCTCGTGCACCTCTGTATGAAAGGGGAGGTGTAGTGTTGGTGGCTGGCCTGTGTGCTTGACAGAGCCAGACAGAGTTACCGTCTCTAGGAATGAAAGGGCATCAGACCCCAGTTCTAATTCTGGGGTCAGGTCAAGCACCTCAGGAGTTAATTTAACTACCCCATTACTCTGCTTCCTCGTCCCCTCTCCTCCTCCCCAGCTCAGTTCGCTTTCTCGCCCTCCCTGTGCTTCGACAATTGAGTTAACCCCCCCATGCTGCTGTTTGTGCTGGAGCCTTATAGTGAGCTGGATGTCTGCTAGCAAATCCTCGTGGTCAGCTGCTGAGTGGAAGCTGTAGATATCTGTGTCCGACCCCGAGCTCCCTCCCTTCTGCCCTCTATCCTCTGTGGGAGATGTTGCTGCTGTCAAGTCTTTCTGCTGCATCTCCTGCTTCTGCCCTCCTCTATTTCGATCCCTTTTCCCATGCACCGGTTTCTTTTTCTTCTCAGGGAAAGCAGCCTCAGTGTCCGACTGTCCGAGCTCATCTGCAGACATTTCAGGTGTTTTTGTGCTGTCCAGTTCGTCATGTTGAGATGCTAAAACATCCTCCTTTGAGCCTGTTACTGATGAACATGCATCTCCTTTCCCTTTCAGGTTGCCCTTTCTCTTTCGGATGGAGAAAACAGAGGACTTGGAGTCAGATTTGTTTTTCTTCTTGCCTGGTCCTGTGCCATGCACCCCCCCCCCTCCTCCTCCACCACTGCCTGCTCCTTTACCTCCATGCTTACCGTGGAGTTTCTTTCCTCCCTTTTTTGTCATGTCCCCTCCTCCCTCTCTCCATCCTTCATCCAGTGAAGGGTAGCTTCCATTACCTGATGCTGCTGCAGCTTTCTTTTGCTTAGCCTCCTGGTTGCCCATGTTGATGGAGAGTGTCCAGTTGATTCCTGCCTCTCCTCTCAGGTCATGCTTGGGAGAGCTCCTCCTGCCTGGGGGAGCTTTATGGATGCTGAGCCTGGGTACGGTAGAACCGTCTTGACCTAATCTGTGGATGCACGTCGGATGGAAGAGGAGGAGCTGCTGCTGCTGATGGTGGGTTTTTTTTAGCTTTGTTGTGCGACGATCTTCCTCTTTATTTTCCGGTGACGAAGGCTGGCGTGGCTGGGATGTTGACGCTGATGCAAGGGAGGGATATGGCTCTCTCTTCCTCCTCCCCTTTCTCTCTCTCTGTCTTACCCTCCCCCTCGTCCTCCTCTCCATCTGGTTGAAAGGAGTGACGCAGGCACTGCATGCTCAGTGGAGCTCTAACAGGGATGCAGACTGGGAGAGATGGAGAGCAACTGGGATGGGGACACAAAGCCAGGCATGCTGGAAAAAAGGTTAAAAAGACCTGAGAGGAATAAAGATGTTAGGACTGGATGTAGAGGTGGTAATGCACACCCTCCTGTACAGACTCCTGCCTGCATTACCCATAGTGCTAAGTGTGGGCTAGCCTTCATTTTCTGTTTAACAGTTAACACACAAATAATACTTATTCTTAAAAGAAAATAAAGGTGAGCCATTTGTTAAATTACAAAAAGGGTAATTCAACAAGGGTTTCAGTTATATAACTGACATTGTTCATATATTTTTCTTTTTTTTTTCTCAGCACTTTGTAATTTTCAGCTTAATTTTATGTTTCCCCATATCACAAATGTATTATATTGCAAGGTTTCTTCAACTATGGGGTGCAGTCCATTTTTATTTTCCAGTGCTTGTTAACAATTGCCTCCTACACAAGATCATTTTAGCTGAGACACAAGTGATCAGAAATGTGACAGTGTGACCAGCACACAATCACTATCCAGGTCACAAAGAAAAAAACTCTTAGCACTCGTACTGTAGCACTGAACATGCTCTTATTTGTCTGTTTGTTTGTTTGGGAGGGATGAATTCTAGCTCTTGTTCCTATAGAGGTTGAATGCACTTATTGTATTGTTATGTATCAACAAAAGCATCTGCTGACTGAATGTAATGTAATGTAATAGAAGGAATATAGAGGGAAAGATGTGGTAATGAAGGAAAAGGGAAAGTGAAACTTAAAGCTCCTCTTTTGTTTTCAAAGCAAAACTACACAGAACACTAACTACCTGGTAGAAACTAACTCAGCTCTCACCTCCATTTGGCTCAAATATGTTACAAATAAACAAAAAGCCTTTAATCTTCCCAGCAAGAAGGTGGGGAAAATAGCCAACCTAGAACACCTATTCAGCCATGACTTGTTCATGACCTTTAACCTTATAGAACAACAATATTCCTTTGCTGACCATTGTCACTTTAAATATATACAACTAAAAGAAGCCATGAAGGAGGAGAAAATAAACACGGCAAATTTTCATACTCCAATTTTCACATCTTAAAGTAATTAAAACCAAACAAAATGCTGTCACAAATACATAAACTCTTCTCATCAAAATACCACATCAATACCAAAGTAAAAATGGATGTCACATCCATGACATCCAGACCCACAAATATTACTATATAATACTCAATATTCCATTTGAGTAGCACTAAAATGTGCCAATGTTAGTTCAAAAATATAGTTGTGAGTAGTTCAAAAATCTAATTACTGGCCAGTTGCATGTAAACGTAAATTTTACATTAAACAGTTTATTGCAGTGCATGTAAACACATTCTATTGAATATGATTTCTCCTAATAACCCAGTTTTGTCAGCAAATAAACATACTGAGTCAAAAGGCTCAACAGAGTTGAAGGTATGAATCCAACAGGCCTCTCCCTCTATTACCTCTTTTAAGGAGAAATGTCACTTTCCCAGCACTTCAATAACTCCGCTAAACAATATTCCTGTACTATAATGATGTGTAACTGTGTAGTCCCCAGTCCAAAACTTCAACAATAAGTCATTTATCAACTTAAGCATAACTTAAGTTGTGAATACATTCAATATCTGTGTGGAAGGGTTGAAGCTGAATAAGATTAAATATAACCCAAAGATCTAGATTGCCCAACATAAGGCTGCAATTCATAATGGCAATATGGACCATGTAACGGCACGCCATTACTAGACAAATCAAAGTTCAGTATGCTGCATCTAGCATGTAACATGTTACAAGTTTAACGACAAACTCAGAGGACAATAGACTTTAGGAGCCTAAACTCAGACTTGTAAATACATTTTTTTAGAATCATACATTTTTAATTTGGACTCATTTTGGAGCTACCTTAGGAAAAGGGTGGATGAGGTGTCCTTGGCTGTCATTTCATTACTGGTAGATACTTAACCAAAGAAACATATGTAAAAACTCCACCAAGTTGCACAGAAGTGGACTCATGATTAATATTGTAAACTGGATCAATATGTTGGAATATGATAGCATTGTATATTATTGTGTAGTATTTACTGCTCTTTGCCTCTAAACCATAAAAATGAACTTTGGTGTGGTGAAATTCTTTACTGCGAATCAAGTTTTGCACTTTTGTATAGTATATTTTATTAGGGCCCGAGCACCGACCCCGGTGCGAGGACCCTATTGAAACTGAAGGAATTATTAGGGCCCGAGCAGAGATTCTAGTTTTTAGTAATTCATCAAGTGGCGGTTGTTGCGTGCCCCGACGTGCGGGAGGTGCTCGGGCCCGTCCATCGCTGCTTGCAGCTTTAATTAGGGCCCGAGCACCTCGGTGCGAGGACCCTAATGAAACTGAAGGAATTATTAGGGCCCGAGCACCTCGGTGCGAGGACCCTATTGAAACTGAAGGAATTATTATTATTAGGGCCCGAGCACCTTGGTGCGAGGACCCAATTGAAACTGAAAGAATTATTATTAGGGCCCGAGCACCTCGGTGCGAGGACCCTATTGAAACTGAAGGAAAAATTGTTGTTCTTCTTCTTCTTCTTCTTCTTCTTCTTCTTCTCCCCAAAGAAACGCACTTTTGAGGGGCTAAAATTGCTCAAAAACTCTTGAAACTTTGCACATGCACCAGAAGTGGTGAAAAATGTGATATTTTATGGGTCTCGCGCATGGGTGTGGCAAAATGGCTCAATAGCGCCACCTACAAATCTTTGAAAAACGAGCCCCTGCGGCACGTTTCACCTAGATGTACGAAATGTGGGAATCAGGTGTAGAATCCCAAGACCTACAAAAAAGTCTATTGGAGCTATGCCCTAAACCCAACAGGAAGTCAGCCATTTTGAATACCATTTGCATTTTTAGGCCATTTTTGTCATTTTTTGTGTTTCTTAAAAATCTATCTCCTCCTAGGGAATTTATCGGATCGACTTCAAACCTGGCCAATCCCATCTCGAGGCGTTTGTGAACCAAAGTTGTTAAAAGCTTGAGTTTTCGTCGAACGGCGTGGCCGCTACGGGACCGCCATTTTCAGTGTGTCGCCGCCAAACAGGAAGTGCTTATTAAAGGGACTTTACATTGTCCAATCTGCTCCAAACTTCACATGTGTCATGACAATAGCGG
>LKNJ01008948.1:0-15460 GCA_002120245.1 Maccullochella peelii | reverse complement strand
TGTCACAAACTGAGGGACTCATAATAAAACATCACTGAATATGACAAATAAATATCTTGACGTATCATACACACACACACACAAAACATGTGTATATAAGTTTTCTGCTATTTTCTTGATTTTATGAATAGCTTTTTTATGTTCATTTTTTATCTCAATATTACCAGATGCTTTGGCAATATTGTCTTTGTTACACCAACATCAACGCACACTTTCACAGTCTCACATATGTGTATTAGATTAGTTTTATTAGATCTTAAAGAGTAATGTGACTTTTAAACACATCTATGACAAGAAACTAAACATCTGTGATGTGTTTCCTAGCAAACAACTCGTCACTAGTGAGCCACCAAATTCTCCCACTTCATTTATTCTTTGGACTTTAACTTAGTTGGGAGAAAAGGATTTACCGTCATTGTTTGCATCCAAAAAAAAATCTTTTGGGATGTTTTAACTAATGATGTAGTTGGAACACAGACAATCAATTTTATTGTACAATTTTAATCCTTTTTAGACAAACAGCCAGACAACACAGTGTAAAATAATAATCTGATTTTAATGCTTATCAACAAGTTCCCAAGCAAAGGCATTAGCTACGTGGTTGTTACAAACGACTGGGCCAAACTGTAAAGTAGCTCTCTAAGAAAGCCAGTCTGTGAGGTGCTAACAACAAGCAAACTGCCAGGGATGTTCGGTCTATCTATTATTCATGCACTCATTTACTCTACTGGGCCTTCAGACACTTGAGATCACTTTGCACATTTAGCTGGTTGTGAGTAGGAGAGACAAGGCAGTAATAATGCGAGTACAGACACAGCAGATAGGATGACAGTGATGCATACAAACAGGAGAATCCTGCCAACTGTCTGTTTCCATCAAACTCGTCTGTCAAGGTTGCACTGGTGTTGGTGTGTGCGGCCACCAGTCTGCTGATACAGGAAACTCTTGATAAACAATTCTGAGAGAGTGATACTTGAAAGAGACGCCTCCTCTGTCTAAATCAAGTTTCGTGACCACTGTACTGAAACATATGGGCGTCAAAGGGACTTTTTTTCTTCTCATTACTTGTTTCTGGACACCGATACTACGAAAACATTCCATAACAATCCTCAACTGTGAATGTCATCCACATTCATCAGATCACCATTTTAAGTCCCAGCTTTTGGACTTCACATTTTGTAGATTTTGATCCATATCTACCTACATTTGAAACCATGCATGTCTAAGACGATAAAATAGGTCACTGGTTCTATTATCCTCCTCGCTTCCTGTCGCAGTGTAATCAGCAAAAGGCAGGTGGGGTTCAAAGGTTGGAAGATGTCTGAGTACACCCCAGGTGACATTTACAATGCTGAGCAAGCGATGTGTCCCTGTTTGTGTGTGTGTGTGTGTGTGTGAGTGTGAATGTGTGTGAGAATATAAGGCGATAAAATAAAGCTAAACGTATAAAAAAAATACTGAAAACCTTCATCGTGCTATTTAGGAATTACTTTTGACTACTAGTAATTCTGAGAGACTGTGTTAGGAAAGTTTTGATTTCGTGCACATCGTCCTTAGGGTTGCTTCTGGTGAAAAGCTGTGTAAACATCATGCATGTATATGTATATATGTTATATGTATATAACATCATGGGCAAATGTATATGTGCCAATGTGTGCCCTGGAGAATAAACAAGCCATGAGGGAGTGGTTAGAGACTCTTACTTAGTGAGGACAATGGACACGGCGTCGTTGAGGATGCTCTCACCAAACACCAGCATGTTGAGCACCGGGTCCACGTTGAGGGCGTTAAAGATGGCGATGGTAGCTACAGGGTCCACAGCTGAGATCAGTGAGCCAAAGGCAAAGCTACAGCAAGGGAGACAAAATGAGTGGAGGATAACAGTTAAACAGTAATCACACTTTTACAGTCATAAACATACTTACAAGAAACAAACACATGGGCAACAAAGGGACACAACACAGACAAAACCACGTCATTTGTGTATGTACAAGGTCAGAGGGAGGCAGACAGGAAATGCATCACAAACAAGAAAGCACATGCATCCGCTAAGGCGGCACAATCCTATACATTTTTATATATTATATATTTTTATAATAATTGCCATGATTTTTGGAGAATACATAAATCCTGTCCCACAATATTAGGGCTTTGTGCAAGGATGCATCTAAATTCGACTAAAATAACGCATTCAACGCATTGGTGAATAATTCTCAGGAAGCAGTAGGAAGCGTCATAAAATTAAAAAAAATCTCCTGGGTCATGCACATACTGTATGTCATGTGCACAATTTGGTAACGTTTGGATTAAATTATTGTAGGGATGAGGAGTGGTTAAAGGACTAGTTTGTAAAAAGAAAAAAACAGTACACACTGGAACAAGAAATCCAGGAAAGAAAAAAGATTAAAGAACTATGTTTTTGGAGTTTTCCTACTAAAATCTAATCAGTTCTTTCTTGGCTCATGTACAGATTTCCCCCAAATGTCATTCAAATCTGTTAAGCTGTTTCTGAGATATCTTGCTAACAATCACACAAACAGGAAGACAAATGGGACTGAAAACATATCCTCCTTGGTGAAGGAAATGAAAAGGTTAAAGCCCTGCTTGAACACACCTGACACACCTGGGTGTGGAATAGTATACTACTATTGTGTAATTCAACTCTGGCAGCTGGATCATACTGTCCGTGACTCGCTAATAGTTAAACTCTGGCTTGGTTCTTTCAAACTTTAAGGTAGACTTGAGGTATCGGTGGGTGGCTACTATGAAATACTAATAACCAATTTCCCTTGAAGTCATTGTGGGCAGAAATAGTGTTTTTATGTGACAAGCCTACAAGTACAAGACTTAAATCCCCTGCTATTCTGATACAAGAATGCAAGAAACATATTAATGCTAGTTAAGAGTGGAATACTAACACTCACCTATCAGTCATGCTCATCTTATAGATCACATCGGCCTGAAAAAACCCCCCCAAAAAATAAGACACAAACGTTGTTAAGAGTTGCAACAAGGATTATGTCAACATCCGTAGAGCAATAACGTGCAAGAAGATTGAGGAACTACACAAATGTTCTCTGTATTAAAAAGCTATAAAGTCAAAGAGCAACACTGGAAATATTTTAACAGGCCCATGCAATGCCAGATACTCCTACAATTCTCACCTGCCCAAGGAAATAGATACCTCCTCCAACTATGAAGGCAGAGATGGCTGTGCCGATCACAGCAAAGAGAGTAATGGAGCCAATGTTCTGGAAGAAGTTACCCTGAACATACATGGAAACAGAGCTTAAGTATTCATGGGTTGAACAGCATGACATTTGAAGTTACATAGTGTTACATAACATGTAGCCAGCATTAAAATGAAAAGTAGGGCACAATACAGGTACAGAGAAAATAGTCATAATTTCACTGAGTAGTGGAGCAGAATGTATCTGAACAAGACTGCTGCCTTTTTTAACCATTTGAGATATCAGCAACCCATTAAGATCATTAAAAATAAATCATTAAATGTTATGACACCTTTTTGCATTTGCCAATTCATTTTAATGTATGATATTCATATGTTATATGACAATAGTGCACATAAATGATAACACAGGCTAGAACTCAAACACAATACTAAAAAAAAAAAAAAAAAAATTAACAATACAGGAAAAACATAACTGACAGAGAGCAGAGCTGCTTATGCTTTCATGTCATTGCCAGCCTGAGGCATAAGCAAACTTTGACCTGCTTATTTTTTTTTTTTTTTTTTTGGTCTTAATTTACTGTGAATTGCACTGTGCTGCATTTTTAAGTACAATGAAAGAACAAAAAAAGTTTTAGCACATTATTACTTTTTATTTGTTTGGTGACTTCAATTGTGGCTATTATTATTGTTCTGCACATATGGATAATGTTAGATGTTTAAACTGTGCCAACTGACTTAGCGTAGAAAAAATACATAAATGTTGTGTTCAAACGCATACGGTATGCTGGTTTGCACCATTACATTTATGTAGATCACATTCATAATGTGGGGCAACCTTTATTCTTTAACTGGAGGTCTTGAGCCGTGTAAATTCAGCTTCATGCACACACTCTGTCGTACCTTATGTAAAGAGTATCCAGATTCGAAGATGATGGGTGGCAGGAGCAAAAGGAAGAACATGTTGGGTCGGAACATTTCCTCCTCCTTTTAGAGAAGAATAGAGACAAAGTTACACACAATCCACAGTAAAAACGTAGCAGTGGTCAGGTAACAAAAGAGTGATTCTAACCTTCTAACCAGAGTTGCACATTGGCTAATAGTAACACATTTTAGCGGTAACTGGAAAATGCCATGTCAAACTAGCTGGGAGCTGGGAGTAGCAAGCTTTCATAAATTTCAAAAGTACAGTGAACAGTAAACATTTTTAATTGAACAGATCATGTATTTTCAAAAGGATTTATCAGTGGATTGCATTGATACACATTCTGTCATGTTTTGTCATGAATGAGCCTACAGTGGACGTTAATTCAAACACAAATCCTAATGCTAATCAGTACCGTTATATATGACCAAATTATGTGTGTGTCACTGAATGATAAAACATGTGCTTGTGGTTATTGCGTAATCCTCCACGAATATTCCCCACTCTTCATCTGACCATTAAAAAGGATGATGATCAGCTGAGTTAATACTTAGTCATGGGAGAGGGGGAAAGGGTGACAAGGGAGCCATGCCTGAGCTGTTATCAACAGCCCTTTATCTGACAAAACTAATTTGGATGTTGACTTCAGGACGACAAACGCATGCTCTTCCTGTAAAAGGACATGTGAATACCTACATAGTCTCTCATTTACACACACACACACACACACAGACACACACACACAGACACAGAGTATCCCAGTGACCCTGGCTCTCTGATTATTGCAGCGATATAATGAAATCATTGTTGCTTCTCAGCTAAATGGGCCAGCCTCCCAGATCAGGCGTAGGCATCATGTGCCGATGCATTATGCTCTGGCTGCCAATATGTCTGTGCATGATGCACCATGTGTTCTTGTATAAGCCTGTGTGTGTGTGTGTGCTCTGTGCATAATCTACAGTATGTTAGTAATGTAATAGTCAATATACTGTATGCATTAGTGAATGTTCATCTGATCTATTTTTGGCCCGTATTTACTCCATCCAGTCCAACAATCTTTCTCATTGTATTATGGGAGCCAGTTTTGACAGCTTGTAGAGCCTGACTCTCAACCCCACATGAAGACTATCACTTCCACATTTGATGTGGGTTTCCAAAAAAGTATTTATTTCTGTAAAAACTGCAGAGATATGAGTTGCTGTAGGTTAACAATGAATAACTGCTGAGCGGTGAGCCAGATAAGAGCATGGTTTACTTTCTTCTGGCAAGCACAGGTTGAATCTACAATTATCTATTATTTGACATACAGTGCCAACATTTGAATACACAGTGTGACAGGTGAAATGAACTGTTCAAAAAGATAGTTCTGGCAATATATCAAAAACGTGATGACATGACTAGTTTCATAATCTTCTGAATGTATCTTTCCAATTTATCCTTTAATTAAAGACTGTACACGGGCTGTCAAAACGGTAACTTTGGCTCTAATGATACATTTGTCGACACCAAACTACACTACTCTGGCTAAAAGCTCTTAAAAATAGGTCAGCATAGAGGATAGCCTATGCAGGATGTATGCTGGAGTTAAAGGCTAATCTCCTGCTTACTTTGTCTTATTATGCATTCAAATTTCAGGAAAAGTAGGCCGACAAGGAATGCTTCC
Organism: Maccullochella peelii; assembly: GCA_002120245.1. Classification (NCBI taxonomy): domain Eukaryota; kingdom Metazoa; phylum Chordata; class Actinopteri; order Centrarchiformes; family Percichthyidae; genus Maccullochella; species Maccullochella peelii. The sequence goes on along the minus strand of LKNJ01008948.1, from coordinate 9,682 downwards.
AGGTTACCACTTTTTCCTGACATTTCTCTCTGGCAGAACCCTATCCTTCACAGCAGGTGAAAGGTCAGGAATGAGTATTAACACCTTAGACAGAAGACGGTATGCCAAGCATGCACTACAATCTGACATTTACAGCTGTACTTCTGCATGCATGCACACACTACCACAAATAAGAATGTCTACTGGAGTGACTGAACAAGAACACACAGACTTTGCATAGATATATTTAAGCAGATGTCCGCAAGCTAGTGCTTTGCATTATTTGTTCATAATACACTGAATTTATTAGGGCTGCAATTGAGGGTTACACTTATCAATAATCTGTCAATTACATCAAATGAAAAAATAACCATCACAATTTCCCAGAGCCCAAGGTGACTTCTTCAAATTGGCTGTCCAAACCCAAAGGTATTCAATTTACAATGATATAAAACAAAGAACATTTGAGAAGTTGAAACCAGCAAATGTTTGGCATTTTTTGCTTGATAAATGACTCAAATGATTAATCAATTTTCAAAATTGTTGGGGATTTAATTACTGTAGATTGATTAATCGATTCAGCACTAGATTTGAGGTCAGAATGCCCTTGATTGACCTCATCCTGAAACCATGAGGAAAGATGTGGCCTGAAAAGGGAAAGTGAGATTTCAGAAACACTGATATTGATAGACAGCAGAGTGTATCACATTAAGGCCTGTTACTAACTCAACTGCTCCCTTCTCTCCTATTTCTATCTATCCTTCTGCTGCTCTCTCTCCTCTTTCTCGCTTTCCTTCTATTGCTTTCTCCGAGTATTTTCTGCCTCCGGAGCTGCGGAGTCTCGACCTGTGGTTGCAGAGCTGCGGGGTATGGACCGGTGGTTGCGGAGCTACGGCGTCTGGATCTGGGGTTGCGGAGCTACNCTCTGCACTGGCTTCCCGTAAAATCCAGAATAGAATTTAAAATCCTTCTCCTCACCTACAAAGCCCTTATTGGTCAGGCACCTTCATATCTTAAAGAGCTCATAGTACCCTATTACCCCACCAGAGCAGTGCGCTCCCAGAATGCAGGGTTCCTTGTGGTTCCTAGAGTCTCTAAAAGTAGAATGGGAGCCAGAGCCTTCAGCTATCAAGCTCCTCTTCTGTGGAATCAACTTCCCATTTGTGTACGGGAGGCAGATACCATCCTCACATTTAAGAGTAGGCTTAAGACTTTCCTCTTTGATAAAGCTTATAGTAGGGCTGACTCAGGTGAGCCCTGAGCCACTCCTTAGTTATGTTGCTATGAGGCCTAGACAGGCCCTTAGCTATGCTGCTATAGCCCTAGACTGTCAGGAGACTTCCTACTGTGCACTGAGCTCCTCTCTCCTCCTCTCCGTCTCCATCTGTACGTACTCTTATCACACTAATGCTTGTTACTAACTCAACTTTTTCCCTTTCTCTCCTCTTTCTATTTATCCTTCTGTTGCTCTCTCTCCTCTTTTTCGCTTTCCTTCTATTGCTTTCTCGCTTTCCTTCTATTGCTTTCTACGAGTGTTTTCTGCCTCCGGGGCTGCGGAGTCTTGACCTGTGGTTGCAGAGCTGTGGAGTATGGATCTGAGGTCACGGAGCTGCGGAGTCGTGATCTGAGGTCGCGGAGCTGCGGAGTCGTGATCTGTGGTTGCGGAGCCTGGATCCGTGATGCGGGCCATCCACTGCCCCCGTGCTGCAGTTATTGTCGTTTTTGGACTTAGTATTACTACTACCACATTGCTATTACTTTTATTTGTATTAACATTAATACTATTTCCACTACTGCTGCTTTACATCTGTATGTATAACTGAACTGCGCTGTGCTGTGCTACTGCATGTTCGTTTTCCTCATGCTCTCTCTCTCTCTATCTCTCCCTCCGTCGCTCTCTCTCAACCCAACCGGTCGAGGCAGATGACCGCCCACCCAGAGCCTGGTTCTGCTCGAGGTTTCTTCCTGTTAAAAGGGAGTTTTTCCTTGCCACTGTTGCTTGTGCTTGCTCTTGGTGGGAATTGTTGGGTCTCTGTACACATAAGGAGTCGGTCTAGACCTGCTCTTTATGACAAAGTGCCCTGAGATAACGTTNGATCTGTGGTTGCGGAGCCTGGATCTGTGATGCGGGCCATCTACTGCCCCCGTGCTGCTGCTCGGCAGTTGCTGCTGTTGTTGCTATCTTTGGACTTATTATTACTATCACATTGCTATTACTTTTATTTGTATTAACATTAATACTACTTCCACTACTGCTGCTCTCTCTCTCTCTCTCTCCCTCCCCTCTCTCTCAACCCAACCGGTCGAGGCAGATGACCGCCCACCCAGAGCCTGGTTCTGCTCGAGGTTTCTTCCTGTTAAAAGGGAGTTTTTCCTTGCCACTGTTGCTTGTGCTTGCTCTTGGTGGGAATTGTTGGGTCTCTGTACACATAAGGGGTCGGTCTAGACCTGCTCTTTATGACAAAGTGCCCTGAGATAACTTTGTTATGATATGGCGCTATATAAATAAAACTGAATTGAATTGAAAATTGATACATGTAAGAGAAGGAAAGATGAAATGGATAAAACCAGAGAGGAGAGGATGGGGCAGACTCTAGGGAAGTGCTGAGACAGCTTGAACTAAACGAGAAATGATGAATGACAAAGATGAAGGAAGCACAGTTAAAAGCGGGTGCGAGAGATTACATAAAAATATGAGTGGGAGCAATGGAGAGACCTTCGCTCAGAGTACAGGCTCTCTAGAGACTTGGCTTTGACACACTGTGACATCACCACATGGGAAAAAGGCCCCTGAAACCACAATTAAAACTACTCTTCCTGTGTCGCTCTCTCTCTGTGGCATGGGAGAGATCTATAAAAACTATGTGCTGCCCTTTGGGGCTTAAAACACACCACTGCAGCCACTGAGGAAAAACCATGAGCCCAGATAATACAGTACAGGCTAAAAGCATAAAACAGAGAGAAAACTACATTATTATCTGCAGGACACTGTAGATGCAAATATCTCCCTCTCTGTGCATTACCTAAGAGACAAATTGCTGCTAGCGTGTTACTTCTAACCAGCATGCTATTTCTTCTTCAATCTGTGTCAGAGCACAGGGGAGGGATGGGCAGATGAGAGAAAAGGAAAAGCAGTTAACAGTACCAGAAAGGCACAGAAGGGGAAAATGCTCCTCTTCATATGCTGGATTGTAGGAAGAGGACTGGAGATAGAGGGGTTTTAGCAAATCTAAGAAAGCAGATTGGTGGAGAAAGGCGAGGGCAAAGCCAGTGATGACAGGATGCTGCTGCCTGAGGGGTTTGTACACCCTTGGTGGTTCGTGGGGCAGTCCCCGAGGCTTGTTAGATTAGCCAAGTGGGCCAGCTTTAGATCCATGACGCTAGTTGGAGGAGGTGCATCCTTAAAAAGGTAGCCACACTACAAGCATGATGACACATCCAGTTTAAACCTGCAAAATGAGCTAGTGATTGGAAGAAAAAAAAAACAGACAGACAGATGCCTGTCATTGGCGGTGGTGGTAAAACGTGGACCTTTAAGTAAGTGCACTGTATGCACAATTTCAAAAGTTGATGACAGAATGACACTGACAGAATCACAGTTTTGCCACTGGCTGTGTTACTCACTGAACAGGTTGCATGGTGCATCCTGCTCTTAGGGGCTCTCTCAAAAACAAATAGGTCAAACATAATGGATTTAAAATCATGGCCTGGGTCTTTTGAAGTCTTCAACTGGCTATAAACCACTTAGCATATGCTTCTGCAAAGACGCTGCTGCATATCACAGTGCAGCTCCATTACTCTCTACTCAGACAGTTGTTATCAAGCTGTATAGTGATAATAAGTCATGAAGCCACTGCCTATATGGAAAGGTGAGCGGGTCTGCTTGCTGTATGCAAAACACAAACCCAGAGATAGTGGTCTGGAGATTCACAAGACAGGGGTAAATGGGGGAAAGGGGCTCTGGTTACTAGTGCCAATGACTCAGCAACACCCTGGGGCACCCAGGCTAAAAAACAATGGGCCCCAGTGTGCAAGAAACATTGACACAACCTGCCCTTTTTTCCTCCCTCCCCCTCACTCTGCATCTCTCTCTCTCTCTCGCTACCTCTCTTGTTCATTTGTTGTCTCACTCACTGGCAGAGAACAAGGAATGTTAATTAAAGGCTGTGAGAACCAGGAGGAAAAAAAAGGAGAGCTCATAGGGACACAGAGGGGAAAGATAGCAGGCAAAGAATGGTGTGTGTCACCATGGATAGGTAACAGAGCAGAGATAGAAAGATGAGATTTGAGACAAAAATGGTAGCCATGCAGGAAATGAATGACTGAGCAAAAAGACAGGCACAGAAAGAGAGATGAAAAGCTACAGCACAGGGAGGATAAATGTTTATTGGGTTGAGGTGGGTGGGGGTTTCCAGAGAATTTGCTGTGGGATGAATTACATCATACAAGAACTAGGAAAGCCAGTTATGTACTCTAAGCTTGATGCCTTGTGTTCTCAATAAGCTAATACTTCAGTAATGTTGATGTTTGTCCCTGCCCTCTATTACAGTTAATATCAAGAATGCAGTGGATGTAGCTCTTTTGTTTAAGGTTTCTTCTCATAATTCAATGGTTTACACTAAATGAGATGCAATATCTACACAGAGAAAACATGTACAGAAGCTTCATGTGTTGCACATGTGTTTGTGTATTTTCTTTGCCTGTGTGGTGTGTGGAGGAAGGTGGTTGTTTTGCTTCATGCTAAACAAATCAAACCAAACACAAGGCACCATTTATTGTGAATTGTGAATAAGAATTGTGGCCAGTGCAGTGTCGACACAAGGAGCTGTGGAGCAGCATGTGAACAAAGAGACAAACTATACCTTCCAGTTGGCCAGTTCCTGGAATTCAATGATCTTAATGAAACCTCCCATTAGAATCCCTGGAAAGAGCGAGGAGACATGAAAAACAATACCACTGTTTAAATATTTCACTTCATATGAAAGTTTCAATACAACCAGAATACAGATGGAGTGCAAACCTGAGGCAAAGTGCTATTTTAGTAGTTAAAACAAATGGATGCCTGGCAAATGTCCACCATATTCCAGGGATAAATTAGATACGAAGAGTGTAAAAGGGCTATTGTCTTAGTTTTGTCTTTGAGAAAGTCCCCTTGGGCCTTCAGCTCTCTTGCTACACAGCCCAGCCGAACATTAATTAAAAGGGCGAGGAAAACACAAAGACATGTAAAGGGCAGAGAAAGAGAGAGATAAGATGGAAAAAGAAATTATGAGCGTCAAAGAATTGTGTTGAAGACTCAGATTTGTGGGCAGATGGAAAGAATAGTGCAGGGGAAGACACATACTGAGTAGATGAGAGAGAGGAAGTGATGAGGAAGGAAAAGCAGTTCTTCCTGATTTGTAATCAGAGTGTTATCTCTCTTCAGCAGAGTCCCCTGCTCCAAACACTAAGACAAACTCCATCTCATATGCAGTATGCAGGGCAGGCAAGAGGAAAAGGCCTTCAGGGTCAAGACAGACGTGTATCAGTTAGTTTGAGTGAGTAACTGCACAAACACGTAAAAAGGGAGACAATGGAAGGCATTAGAGGAAGTAGAGTAACCCTGAAGTGACCTCACACAAACAGCAAAGCTGTATCTCTGGAGAAAAGTCAATCTTTTTGCAACTAAGCACTTCCTAAATCTTGGGTAAGGATGCCAATGATACCATTGGGTTAGCCTTTGCTCATCTTAAAAGACACATATTTGTTTCGAGTCTTAAAATTATTTTAGTACTGTAAACCTTGCAGAGGTCTAGATGTTTAATTCACTGCTGGACACACACACACAAATTGGCAATAATATTATGACACATAACATGTTTAAGACAGAAAACACGAGGAAGAGATGCCGGAGTAAAATATGTAAATCATAATAACAGGCATCAGCTTCATTATTTATGCATGCTCTTAAAAAGCAAAAGTGGAGTATTCTGGCAAACTCCCAAAAAAGTCTCAACATCAGTTTGCTGTACTCAAACTGTTCCTGCCTTTAAAAAAATAGATTTCCTAGATAGCCCTTGAATACAGACACAATGAAAATTCCTAGACCCAGCCTGTGCAGAACAGCATGATAAATAAAAAGTACTCACCAAGGGACACAACAGCCACACTCTCTGGAAGAAAATGCAGCTTGAACTTGATAAGCAGGTGCACCAATATGATGCAGATACCTGGGGTGAGTGGGGAGAGCAAAGACCACTGAATGAATATTCAGGACAAATACATCCATGTCCCGACCATCATGTCACACCAACTCAGATCAGCCCAAAAATAGCCCCCCACATCATAAAGAGTTAAGATCTTTACTCTGGCTGCTTTCCTCCACATAACCTACTGTAGACTGGACAGGGATGTCTATGAAAGACATAAAATCTAGCTCTAACTTGATTTCCTCTCATTGGAAGTCTGAATGGACACTTGACACACATCATATAAGTCTGACTATAAAAATATTGTATGCAAATGAGTTCAAATACACTTGCTTGACATAAATATTACTACAAAGCAGTTGCTTGACATTTAAAATGATAGTTCTGAGACTGTACAATGAAAGATAATTGCCCCCAATTAAAACATAAAATTAGCTTGTGACAGCACCATAGAAACCCATGTATATCAATGTACTAAATCAGTGCGTACGCATATTAGCATAATTAAGATGACAAACCCCAAGGCCACAATGAAGTAAACAGCAATTCATACATACTGTAAAAATGCAAAGCAACAAATGAGATAATCATAAGACACAGTGTATGCAAAACTGAAGCCAGCAGAGGTCGGTTCATCAAAGCTGGACTGTTTTGTCATATGGGAGATGTTAAATTCAGGTCTAATTAAAGAACGCACACTTGTGGAGGGAAATGGTACATAATGTTAATATGGCTTCCAGTAAGAACTATTTAGGACTAATGTGTGGTTTCTAGATTGTACGCTGATGTGGTCTCTCATTTATTGACCTATACTATGTTAACTTTAGAAGACAGGACTCTGCATGTTGTGCTTCACACAACCAATCAAATGTTTGTTTTATTGAAATACTTGGTTTAAGACAAAATAACATTTTTATGTGTCTACAAAGTTAATGAGTCTAATTGGTAACCCTGTGCATGATTTATGCCATTGCCTTGGTCCAAACCCTTACAGTGGTAAACATGTGACTTAACCTGAAGTGTCCTAAAGTGCATAATGGGCACTTTGTGTCTGAAGAAGCACTTCATGACCTTGCACATATTAATGTGTAACCACATCCTTTCCTTTATCCACTTTCTTCATCCTAAATCACAACCCAAACATCTGATTTCACGAAACACTAAAGTGGCTGCACATTTGCCCTCCATTATGAGCTGTATGAGGTCTAAGTTATGTATATTGCGTGAACCACAATGATCACATTTCCTAATGTGGATTAATTTCCTTCTTCCTTCCTATCCTGTATAGTCAGAAGAACACTAGCCTAGATGTCTCTTGGAAAATAATGTGCATGAGGAGTTCATGCTGACAGTAGCCGACTGCAACCGAAAATAAGACAGAAAAGTCTGATTCAGACACATATTCAGCAACAGAGAGACAACTAACCAATAACCAGCAGGCTGAAGAATATGGTCAAACCGCTGGACTGCTCTTCCTCTTGGGCCTTGACCCCTGTCTGCACGGGCAGAATGGGCTTTGGGGTTGGGGGTGTCGGTGTCGTGGGCTTGACAGCAGGTGTTGTAGTGTGAAGGGTCTCATTGCTGTAGTTATCAGTGTCATTGGACTTGCTGCAAGGAGACAGACAGACAGAGAAAAAACATGTTGGTGTGAAGCATACAGTCAATCAATCAACCAGATACCTCCTCAAACTTTTCATATTAATATTAAGGTGAAATGATGTAAACTAGTAACTTTTGGATGTTACAATAACTTCACTTGAATGCAAGACTGAATAAACTAGAAAAACTTGAAGGGACCTTAGAAACGTGTGATTAGTTTTGGAGGTGATTAAGGGAGGTTTTTATAGCTATGCCAAGGCAAGGTGGTCCCCTTGAATGTTTTTACCACCTTATTTATTTAATGTTATACAATTTTAAGTATTGCTTTTGAGTTGTCGCCTATTAGGTAATGCTACTGAGAAACGTCTATAAACATTAATAACAATTGAGAAATGTATCTCCTGATTAAGTTGTTAAATTCTTACAAAAAACGCCAAATATTTTGCTTATTTTACTGTATTGAAAATGAAAATCTACAATAATTGTCAGCTGCTATAAGTAAGTTAACTTAGCAACGTGCCTTTAAGTTTGCTAGATTGCAATAAATTGGAAACCTGTTTCATTACGAATGAAGCTATTGCTAGCTAGTTAGCTACATTTGGCTAAGTTACTCCAAAGAGACTGTACTGAAAAAAATATTTGTTGGCTCAAACCTAACAGACTGTCCATCCTTCTGTGGGTCGTTTGAATCGAGTCCATCTTCTTTTTCGTGTTTTTTTAATATTTGCTTCTTTTCAACTGGAGTAACGTTATTGTCTCTTTGGGTCACGTCATCTCTGTCACGCAGGTCCAGCGAGTTTTCCCTCTCAGCTAGCTCTGTCACGCACGGATTTACGAATAACAGCAAAAAGGACAACAAAAAAACGTTATGGCTAACACCTCTCATTCTCAAACCAGCGAGTTTAAACCTGAAAGCAACGTTTTGTAATAAAAAAGACTGGAAGCTCCATGTCGACAGCTTCACGTAACTGTTGACATAACGACTTCACTTCCTGATAAGGGTTGGTAGGAAATTGTAGTCTTTACGTTACATGAACGACATGACAGAATAGCAAAGGAACCAACGGACGCAGTTTGATGCAACTACTGTCAAAAATATATCTTTTTTTTATGTCACAGTGGATAAGATTTGACTTTCGATGGTATAAATAAAGTGTCGATGGTTCACAGTAATTCTTGTGTACTATATATCCCATGAGCCATTGTTGTGTAGCGTCAGCTGTCAACCTGCTGTTTCATGGATATTGTAGTTTTATTCTATCCTGCACATTACCTGCAGATGTAGGGAACACCAAAAACAAATACCATCTTGTAGTGAGTCGTATTAAATGGATGAAAATTGATATATATATATATACATATTAAATTAAATTAATATTAAAAAATAAAAACATTAGTGGTAGAGTGTAAAAGTGTGTATATCCTGTGTTCATTGTTATGAAGATATACATTTATGAGAAGGCCTCCACTGCAAGATTCCACCCAAAATCGTATTCGGTGACTAGATTACAGCTTGCATATTGTGCTCTACCTTAGATTCTGTATTGTCTGAATCACATTGCTTAATAAATGTCATACACAATAAAACTAACACAGTCTAAGCCACGCAATAAATACCATATATGCTATAAATACAATAAAAAATGAAGGTTAGTGGGGTTTTTTTTTATTACAACTGAGTTGTTGATTCAGCTTTAGCCATTTTGGTGGCTGTAGTTGAGTTCTAACAGTCTACCCTCATGTAAATGGGGTGGACAAAATATTAGAAACGCCCCTCAGTATAACACAATTGAGTTTACCAGAACCACACAAATACACGCACACACACAAGAATAAAACAGTTTCAACAAAAACGGACTATTATAGGACCCTCAGGACTCTTCTCAGTTTAGAAATTAAACAAAAAATCGGCTCTG
>LKNJ01008940.1:0-11928 GCA_002120245.1 Maccullochella peelii | reverse complement strand
TCCACACAGAAAGGCCGCAGCCGACCAGTGGGGTCAAACCGAGAACCCTCTTGCTGTGAGGCGACAGTGCTAACCACTGCACCACCGTGCCGCCGACAATAAAGTCTAATTACCCAATAACTAAATAACAATCATCCGCTTATAGTGATCAGTTTGACCCGGACAGAAGTGATCACTAGAGGAGGTTTCCACTGTACTTAGAGTGATCTGCCATGCCAAACTGGTTGAACTTTGAGGATTTCATGAAAATAATTTACAATGGGAAAAAATACTTCCATAACCGGCAGCTCCTCCTACTTACAACCACTGTGAATATCTGCTTCCTCAACACCTGTGGTAATCTACTGTACAGATGCTACTTACCTCAGCCTGAGGCCAGATGAGGTTTCAAGTTATACATCTCATCAACAAGTGTGGGGGCAATTCGACCAACTCCTGGGGAAGGGTTAGGATGAACAATACACTTCCTGCCTCGAGGCAAAAGGTCAAACACAGTGGCTTTTAAAGGGGTGGGCTTGACCACATTTGCAGTAGTGGTGAGATTTTAACATGCACAGTTGTGGTGTTATACTTGGACGAAACAGTATTGAACTTAAAGCCACAATCAGACAGGCACTACAGGGAAAACAGCACATTGTATTTCAGGGAAATGAGAGATTTTTCTTTATATCCTTGATTTACTACCAAAAGTCCTCTTCAGAGAAGGAGAAATTTTTGTTTTTCTCTCAAGTGGCCTTGCTTTATAATGTAAATGCCTCAGTATATTGTATTGTCATGTAATGTTCCCTATGCTCTCACACACAGACACATACAGTACACATGGATGGAGGCGAGGCTCTTCAGCTCTCATCTCTTTGATGTCAATATACGGTCCAGGTCAGTGAGGACAAATTATTTTTAGATCCTCAGGGATCTGAATTGAAGCTGTGCTCTCTGAAAGCACCTGTTCACAGTCTGAACAACAGCTCAGGTCATCCTCCTTTACACCTGCCATCCTTACAACGGAGTAAGGAAGACATTTAAAACAAATTTCATATCTCTGTCACGAAAATGCATAGGCACATTAAATAAATGAACACTTGTTCCTTTGTATGTTACAAAGGAAATGGGATGTGTGCTGATGCAAAACTCACAAGAGAATGCGCTAAAAGAAACAAATCCCAGCTGTGATATCTGAGTTTCTCGAGCTGGAATGTGGGCTCATGCAAATGGGTTTTTTAACAACCCTCCAACGGCATATTTAGGACCCAGAATTCTGAAAAATATTCACATACTGAAGGAACCTTTTAGTTCCATGAAAAGTAGTTCCTGGGACTAAAAGTTCTGGGTACTTCGGTTGGAAACGCAGCTTATTATTATAACAATAAAAGTGTGTTACAAACCATGAGACTTATAGACTTTTATTTTTCACTGCATCCTGAGAAAACAAACAAAAACAATGTTTGTGTAAGAAAGTTAATTCAGTGCTTAAACCATCACGTGTTCAAAAATCTGTAGGCTCTTCAGTATTGCAATTTAAATACATTGATTAAAACTTAAACATGTGGTGCCACCTGAGTATATACTGGAAGTAACATTTCATATTTGAAGATAGCAGATCCCAGTGATATTAAACTTCATGTTTCACTTCTAACTACTGCTACAAAAAGGTCACACACTAAGCCAATTAACTGTCATTAAATAAAGAAACTAATATAACATTTACAAAAATATGAGGAAAGAGTTTGTGGTGAGACAGCAAACATTTTTTTCATCAATATAAGGACGACTTGTCTCAGCTAACCGTCTGCCTTTCCACACAAAGAGAGTGCCAGTCATGTGGAATTCTGGGTCCTAAATAGTATTGTAGGTCATCATTGAAAAGTCCATTTGTGTTTGTTAGCAGCATGATACTGCATGTATTTTCCCTATTTCCTTTTTTTTCTCTTCATTGTTTCCTGGATCTTATTGTACGCTGCCAATGACTGTTGATATATTTATGTTTTTGATGTCATTTTGAAACAGGTATTGGTATTTCCAGGCTATTGTAGGTATTGTAGATCTTTCCTCCATCTGTAAGCAATTTCTTTTTTGCACTCCATTTGTGATTGTGAACGCCTGTTCCCATACCTATGTACATCCTTACCGTTAACCCTGTAGCCAAAACATTGGATGAATAAAAAGATTTTCCCATTGGGAGTCAATCCTGCTACTGAACTGCACATGACACGAGGCAGCAGCTCTCAGATGTGCTCCAGATGCTCCTAAAGCTTCCTTGTCAATATTGACAGTAGACAAGTCAAAGGTGTTCTTTGACACTTTTTTTCTAGTTCAAAGTTGGCAGAAAGTTGGTGTTAGCTGTGATTGGCTGAGATGAGTTTTCATGACATTATGATAGTCGGATTTGCAGTAAATGCTATGAGACAGCAGGCATAAAACAGCTTGGACCAACGTGGGTCCAGTAATAAAACAGGGTGAAACCTGACATGTCCAGCAAAGTGACACTTGTTCAGCAATCAGCAATGGGGATCAGCAATCAATTGCTGATCCCCACTCTGACTGGTTTTAATATCCAGAGGGTCACAGAATATAAATATTGCATCATGGTATCTGGCTTGATAAGAAATTTACATTTAAATATTATATCGACATAACATAACACATTGTTGTAACCATTAATGGAGTTACAGTACTCACAAGTGCATTTTATATGCTAATGATGGTTGGTCTTCCCTGACTAATAACCACTGGTATTTATTTATCTACAAAGTCTTTTTATAGGATACAAAGCTCACAGTATTAAAAAGTTACATATTAAACAGTGTCCCGGTTAGTTTGGGTAATCTCCAGAACACGTATTTCTTCTGTACTAAGTTTATTTTTTACACTGAGCACCACAAACAAAATTCTATTCACCTCCATTTTATCATTTTATTGGGGTGGAGGAAAAAATCTCAGTCTGATGTCTCAAAACTAACACTACACTCATGCAGACTGGTTGGAATGTGTTGGTATCCATCCTTTCAACGCGAAGGAGCAAGGGCCCTACTCACTGGTGCGCTGTCCACATAAATGGAAAATGGATTCGAAATTCAATTTCTGGCTCTCAAAGTCAGCAAACCGTCTCACTACGAAGTGTGTTCAGTTTCTTGCCAAAGAATGCACGTGGGAAAGGAGTGGTAGTGAGCTCTTTTGTTATTGTTGTGTTAATAGTGGTAATATTGTAATAGAGTAAGAGTCCAACAAACGACACACCCCTAGGCTAGTGAAGTGGACTGGGCCAGAAGGTTAGATACACCAGGGGCAGATTAAAGGGGTGAAAGGATATAAGGTATTGATGATTTTTTTAATTTTTTTTTATTTCCCATGTAATGGTTACATACAAAGGGCACTTTTTCTGTATTTACTGCAAAGAGGTTAATGCGTCAATATAAGTTACGCTGTTTTAAACCTAAATCGTTATGCATTTTAGCTTTGTAAGCGGCATTCGGGTACAAGAGCCTTTGAAGTTGCCGCCCCTCGGTTTTACGTCATATTTTGCTGTCGCCATAATATGGGAACGGTAGTATCCGCATCTGCGCAGGCAGACTAGTTAACCCAGAACATCTATGTTTGAATATGAGATAGTGTTGAATGTATATGTTCCTGCACTTTACTAAAACTGCAAGGTGAAAGAGGATGGTGACAAGGGCTTTACTGGATTTCATTTAATGCATTTCAGAGAAACCTGTTCATGTGAGAGTGTATTGATGTTCATCACCCTTGTCCTGTTATATTCTGTGACTGCAGACCAACCAGTAAAGCACTGAAGGAGAGCTGTGTGTCCTGTTGGTTCTTTATCACGCCACTGTGGTACCGGTGGCAACATTTGGCTGGATGGAAAGGGGCCCAAATTGCCTCGTTGCATTTGATTTTCCCACAAGTGCAATTTGGTTTGGAAGGCTTTTACTACACCGTAGCCTACATGTCTGTGATCACACGGTCACGCATCTGCTGCTGTAGGTTCAGCGTATTGAGATGGTTTGTTATGTCACAGAAAAAAGCCAAGTCAAACAGCCACCTCTCATCTCGGAGCTCCATTGCCTCCTTCCCTTTGATTTCCATAAAATGGCATTTTTCCTGCACAACTCATAAAATAGATGTACTTTATTGATCCCGTGAGGGAAATTGTTTTGTTACAGCAGCAGCACAATCAACAATACAATAAGAATAACCATAAAAAATTAAAAGCACAATTGCAGATCTGCAGAATATAAAAAGATGAAATACAAGTAAAAGAAAATAAACAAGAAAAGGGCACTAAGAACAGGTTTATTCAATGACCTCCTGCTCCTCACCGACTCAAACTTCTCCAGGTTTTGACCAATGATAGTTCCAGTCTTGTGAATGAGTTTATTGATCCTGCTGGCATCTCTGGCACTGCTACTGCTGCCGCCCCGCCCCCCATCTTGTTGCATACATTGAAAGATCTGAGCTTCCTCAGAAAATAGAGTCTGCTCATCCCCTTCTTGTACACAGCGTCAGTGTTGGTCCTCCAGTCCAGTCTGTTGTTCAAGTGAACACCCAAGTGCTTGTAGTGCTCAACAGTTCTAACCTCCTCACCCATGATGTTTCTGGGCTTGGTTGCAGTTGTCGTCCTCCTAAAATCGACCAACATCTCCTTGGTCTTGTTGACATTTAGGAGCAGATGATTCCTACTGCACCACTCCACAAAGTTGTCCACCAGTTCCCTATACTCCGCCTCCTGCCTATCTCTAATACTGGAATACTGGAAGTCTGAGGTGTACAGAGTAAACAGGAATGGAGACAGGACAGTCCCCTGTGGAGCTCCTGTGTTACTAATGACCACATCAGACAGGGAGCACCCCAGCCACACAAACTGGGGCCTATCTGACAAATGATCAGCGATCCAGGAGACAAGAAATCTCTTGAGCACTTTGCTCCAACTTAGCCATCACACCTCTGTGTGGTGGAACACGTCTTCGTATTCTGAACGCACCTCGTCAAGAAATGACTGAAATTGTTGGTGGTTCAACCCCCTGGCCCAGATAAAATTCACTTTCTTTGTTACAGTGCTTATTGTTAAGGTCAGGCTGGGGACCCAAGTGCAGACACGGAGACAACTTAGGTGAAAAAACAACAATAGGTTTATTGCACTATCAAGGCACACAGGAATGAAGGGGATCCAAAGCTCTGGTAGCAAGCAGGGGGAAAAAGGAGCAGAGAACGGGGCCTGGTAATCAACCCGCTGGGTTACGGGGCTGGAAGAGCTCAGGGACCAAACAACATGAACCAGTAACTGAGGAGACAACTCTGTAGACAAAAAAAGGACAGGATTACTAGACAGGTCAGCAAGGTGCATATATCACAGGTTTAGCAGGCTGGACTGAGGTCTGTCAAGCAGAGGCAACGATCTGCCAGTGACACACTGCCAGAGCTGGGTATAAGTAAAGCTCTAAATGAGCGGAGTGATTGCAGCTGGTGTGGCTGCCCAGGCACAGCCACACCTGTCCTCACTTGAGCCTTCACCGACTGTCTGACGAGCTAGAGGGACTGGGTTGCTCCTCCGGAGGCGGGGCCCGTGAACCCGCTGGGGCAGTCATAACACTTATCACATGTTCCATGTTCAGTGCTTTACCATAAAGAGTCTCCTGCTGTATAATGCAATGGTACACTGTCAGCTAACCTGGACAGTTCTCCTCATGCATCTTTTCACTCATCCCTCCCACCAGTTCCTTCCTGTTACCTCACATCGCCGGTGCTCTGTCGGTCATATGACCTGTGAATTTGTGCCAAGGCAACTTCATGTTCATTCACACTTTCATTGACCCGAGAGACATCTGTTGTCTAGATGCACATGCGTCGCCCGGTGCGCTGACGGGTAAGCTAACCTGAGTAAGCTAAAGCTGAAGTTGAACGAACTTTTATCAGTGTTTTTGTTTTATCTAACTTTTTAATCCACCTTTTATTTTGTATATTTTGAAGTTTTTTAACTTAGATTTTTTTATCTGCCTGTCAATGGCGTTATGTGCAAATTACACACAGCTACAACAGAACACCTAGAAAATTAGCTAAGAAAAAGTGATGAGTTATCTTGGGAATTTATAACGTTGCAACTATCCAGGCAAAGCATAATTCAGCTTTGGGTGCAACAGGCTGTATAGACCAAAGCACCTCTCTGCAACCCACTGTTTCCTCTGTGGCCCAGAATTTTTATGTCACTCTGGCTCCATAACCTCCTTCCGTCCCGTGGGCCTCTGGTTCTCTCAGATGACCAATGGCCTACCCTTGCCTGCTCCTATCCACACACACAGGAGGCATGGGTCTCAGTAAAGAGCAATCACCGGCGAGATGAACACTCTTCCCACTTGCCACCGCACCCAGCTATCTGGTCCATTGGAGGAGCTGGGCAAATCAGCTTCTCTGGTTCAGCTCGACAACCGGTTTGCTGTGCTAGAGGAGCCAGGGAGGACGGCTTCAGTACACCAGGAATGGGATGGTACTGTGCCCACTGATTGCTTGCCCCCACTGGCTCCGATCGGCAGGTGTCCTGCCGTTGGAGTGCCGGGCATCCCGGCAACACTCTCCCCAGATGGTTGCTCTACTTCAGCATGTGGCACACAACGCTACACCTCGGATCTGGCAGCCGTGGTGCCTTCTCTGGGCCTCGTCCCTCCTCTGGGCCTCGTCCCTCCTGGCGGGTCACCTGCACCGCTCTGCCTTCCAGGACGATTGAGCAGGTTACACCTGGAATCATCTCTCCCTTCCACGCAAACCAGCCTCAGAATCCCCTGCTCCGACAATGCTGATCATCGGTGATTCCACCATCAGGGATGTCCATGCAAAATTTGCCAAAACCTTTTGCTTTCCTGGAGCTACTGTGAGCAATTTGGCTGCAAAAATCCGCAGCCTTTTGGAAAAACATCCCACAGCAACAAAGCTTGTGATACATGTCGGTACAAACGACATCAGTCACCAGCAGTCTGAACTGCTAAAACATGATTTTAGTCTTCTTTTTAACTTGCTGAAAGACCACCATGGGAAAACTTTCTTTATCTCCGGTCCATTTCTTGCATTGGGCCGTGGGATTGGCCGTTGAGACTTCTCAGCTTGCACACATGGCTCCACTCACACTGCTCTACACACACAAGTTTAATTTCTTTTGGGAAGGTTTCTTGTATTTTAGAAAAGATGGACTACTGCCTAGGTTCACGGATGTTAACTGCAAACATTCTCCACAGTGTCTCAGCTTCTCCACGTGAATGACTGATCAGTGAAAACGCCTGTGCCACAGTGGACACGGATGCAGTCACCTCCCCTCTGCCCACAGCTTCCTCACAGTGTTGAAATAGTTTTACCTCAATATATTTTAGCTGTTCATTTTAATGAATGTTATGTTTTTAATGTAGGGACTGTTAGGGTCAGGCTGGGGACCCAAGTGCAAACCCGGAGACCACTTTAGGAGGTAAAGAACAAATGAAGTTTATTGCATACTCTAGGCACACAGGGAATCCAGAGCTCTGGTATCGAGCGGAGCTGTAGAGGGGAACAGCAACAGAGAACGGGGCCTGGTACACAACCGGCTGGGTTATGGGACTGGAAGAGCTCCGGGACAGAAAACAACACAAACCGGAAACTGAAGCGACAACTCTGAAGACAAAAAAGAACAAGATTACTGGGCAGTCAGCAAGGTAAGTAAAACACAGGTTTCGAGTAGGCTGGAACGAGGTCTGTAAAACAAAGGCTACGATCTGCCAGTGACGCACTGCCAGAGCTGGGTATAAGTAAATGCTCTAAATGAGCGGAGTGATTGCAGCTGGTGTGGCTGCCCAGGCACAGCCACACCTGTCCTCACTTGAGCCATTACTGCCTGTCTGATGAGCTAGAGGGGCCGGGTTGCTCCTCCGGAGGCAGGGCCCGAGCACCCGCTGGGGCTGTCATAACAGGGACATTGTCCAACATCATTTTGTATACATGACCTTATTACAGACAATGAGCTAGACTATTTCTCACTGAAACCTGGTTGGGTGTGGATGCACCAGCAACACTTAAAGAAGCCTGTCCTGCAAATTATGTGTTCTCCCACTCCTGTAGAGAAGGTAGGAAAGGTGGGGGAACAGCTACAATACTGACTGAGACTCTAAAGGGTAGAGATGTTAATCATGGAGCTTTTTCTTCTTTTGAGTATAATGCAGTAACCTTGAAATGTCAGCCGCCATTGTTGACAGTAACAATCTACAGACTGCCAAAACTCTCTCTCTACTTTTTTGCATTTACATGCATTCACGCTAAATATGATAGTTCAATTTTAATTGGTGATTTTAATATACATGTTGATAATAAGACAGATAACAAAGTGAAGGACTTTTTAAATGTATTAGAGTGTATGGATTTTAAACAGCATATTTATGAACCAACTCATCACCTAGGACACACTTTGGACCTGGTTATTTCATATGGGCTGAACATAAATGTTTCTTCTGTTGTTGACTTGACTTTCTCAGACCATCACTGTGTGTTTTTTAATGTTTTTTATTGTACTTTGCCAACTTCTGTAGAGGAAGTGGTAAAAAAAAAACGCTGTCTTATTCCAGAAGTGACCTCAAACTTCTTCAGAAACCAGATTACATGTACAGACTCCTTAATGCATTGAACAATAAGTTGGCTACAGCCCATGATGCTGTTGCACCACTTACAATTAGAAAAATGATTAAAATGAGGAGCATGCCATGGAAGAATTATGAAACCACCAAATTAAAGAGGGACTGTCGGATCGCAGAGCACAGATGGCGCAAAACTAAGTTACATGTGCACAAAGAGATTTAATTGGAAAAATTAAAAATATGTAATAAAGCAATTAAAGCAATTTTACTCTAACCTGATAAATTCTAACATAAGAAACCCCAGAGTGCTTTTTAATGCCTTTCATCACCTCATTAACCCTGTTACAGACCATAGCAACCATCTTATCACTTCTCAGTGTGAGAAGAGAAGACAGCCAACATCAGGTCTAGTATCTGTCAACTACACAATGCCATAACAACTGAAGAAACATCCAGCATACAGTGTGAAGCCCTGCTGGACAGTTTTAGCCTGGTTGATGCTGAAAAGCTCAGGGAAGTGGTAACAGCACTGAAGTCCTCCACATGCACCCATGACCCAATCCCAACCTCCTGTTTTAAAAATATTTTTATTTCCGTGTCTGAGGTCTTTACAATTTTGAATCACTCATTGCAACAAGGCGTATTCCCCACAGCATTCAAGACTGCACTTGTGAAGCCTCTTTTTAAAAAAAGTAGCCTTGATCCCTCAATACCAAACAACTAGACCAATCTCCAATCTTAATTTTTGAAATTTTAGAAAAAGTGATGTACATTCAATTAAACTATTTTATTGACTGAAATAATGTTTGAAACGTTTCAATCTGGCTTTCGGGACTACTGTAATGCTCTCCTATCTGGTCTACTCAAAAAAGTTATAAATCAGCTATAGCTGATTCAGAACTCTGTGGCCTGAGTGCTGACCAGAACCAGAAGGAAAGAGCACATCACACCTGTTTTAAAGTCCTTACATTGGCTGCCTGTCAGTTTCCGTATTGAATTCTTTTACTTTTTAAAGCACTTTATGGTCTTGCACATATATTGCATATATGTCTCACATGCTTACGGTGTATGAACCAGTACAGCCCCTCAGGTCCTTCGGCACGAGTCTGCTAGTTGTTCCAAAGTGCAGGACTAAACCTTTGGTGAGGCAGCTTTTAGCTTTTATACTCCGAGCCACTGGAACAGTCTGCCTGAGGATCTGAGGGCAGCTGGAAGTGTGGAAATCTTTAAACGTGAACTTAAAACCTACCTCTTCAGCCTGGCTTTGATTAAGAATGGTTTATAAACATTTTTTTATTCACTTACTTTGTTTATGTTGTAAAATCTTATTCTATTTTATCTGTTATTTTATTATTATGAATATAATATATATATATATATATATATATATATATAGATTTAACATCCACCCCACGGATGAAAAGTGACAATGGAGCAGTATCTGTAGCATCAGTACTCTCATTCACAGTGAATAAGCTACAAAGTCTTTCCCCTTATTAATGAGCTGGTTTTGAAGATCTGTGTCGAACTCATCCACTGGATCAGCCACTGTATTCCTACTAGACCTGACTTTTGCGAATGCCTCCTTTTTTTCTGGGCACACTATGTTGCAAACTTTAAGCAACGCTTCAAAAATTCCACCTCAGTAATTGGTCGATCTGAATTGGCCATTTCCTCTATGAAACTGGCTTTCAATGGAGCATCACAGATTTGGCCTTCTTAAACATCCCCCGCTGTGCTGAAAGAGTCCTTTTTAATTCTGACACTTTCCTTTTCCCTCTGCTCTCCATCCAAGTCCCCATATTTGTCGTGGTGTTAGGGTTAGGGTTAATGCCTCTTTATATCACAGCCATATTGTACCCGCAAACAAGGCAAAGGGGGATAAACACTGTTTTAGGTAAACAGGTATTCAGTCTCTCAGCCCTCTGTTTTCAGTGTCCACTTTTCTTACTTTTCTTTTAGCCATTTTATTTATTTCAAAAAGTTTTGATGAGCTGAACTGTTTTTTTAAGTGAGTGAGTGATTGGTCGTTGACTTGTCAGAACACCGTTTTATTTTTTAATGGGTAACCATGGCAACATCTCACGCAGAGCCTGCTAGTTCAATTCAATTCAATTCAGTTTTATTTATATAGCGCCATATCATAACAAAGTTATCTCAGGGCACTTTTCATAAAGAGCAGGTCTAGACCGACTCCTTATGTTTACAGAGACCCAACAATTCCCACCAAGAGCAAGCACAAGCAACAGCAGTAAGGAAAAACTCCCTTTTAACAGGCAGAAACCTCGAGCAGAACCAGGCTCTGGGTGGGCGGTCATCTGCCTCGACCGGTTGGATTAGAGAGAGAAGAGAGAGAGAGCATGAGGAAAGTGAACATGCAGTAGCACAGTTCAGTTCTACATTTACAAAGATGTAAAGTAACAGTATTGTGAATGGTATTAATGTTAATACAAATACTACTAATAGCAGTATGGTAGTAGTAATACTAATAATAAGTCCAAAAACAACAATAGCAGCAGCGGCTGCCGAGCAGCAACACGGGGGAAGCAGGTGACCCGCACCACGGATCCAGGCTCCGCAACCACAGAGCCAGACTCCGCAGCTCCGCAACCACCGATCCAGACTCCGCAGCTCTGCAACCACAGATCTAGACTCCGCAGCTCCGGAGGCAGAAACAATTGGAGAAAGTAACAGAAGGAGAGAGAGAAAGGGAAGCAGGTCTGCTGTTTTGTAACACTTGCCTTCTCAGCAGGAGGTGGGTTGGTTAAGGAAGCAGAATGTTGCTGGAACAACTGTGATCAGGTTTTTTCTCTGATAGGATTTTCAAAGCCCTGCCATGCATAGGCAAAATGTACATGTACCCCTGTGGAGACCCCCAAATACAGAGATAGTGATGACACATGTTGGGTTTGGATCCATAATTTAATCATGTCCACATTTAAACAAGCAATGTCCTTACCATGTTCTTTTTACATTCAGTAAACATATTCCCAACTGGTAGAAAAGTCTGAAATGGAAAGTTGTATTTCTCTGCTGCCATGTAGCGAGACAGGATTAGAGTGGAGACTACTGCGTCTTCTGTGACAGACAATCCAGATGTGACATTTTGTGTTGTTTGGTTGGCGGGGAAAGAGCCGGAGCTGGTGCGGGAGGTGGAGCGGTACCAGCTACATATAGTTGGGCTCACCTCTACGCATGGCTCTGGATCCGGAACCAAACTCCTGGAGAGGGGCTGGACTCTCTTCTCTTCCAGAGTTGCCAAGGGTGAGAGGTGCCGGGCGACCGTGTCCCTTGGGTGGTCCTGTGGGGGGTACTGCGGGAGTATGGGGTACCGGGGCCGCTGCTA
>LKNJ01008932.1:2119-12215 GCA_002120245.1 Maccullochella peelii | reverse complement strand
GTTATGATATGGCGCTATATAAATAAAACTGAACTGAATTGAATAGAATACAATAAAAATACAGCTCGTATAAGATATGTAAACCTAAGCATTATACAGCTATCATAGATACACATATATATAAACCTACATATAAAATGTATACATACAAATATTACTAAGCTAAAATAATAATATCCATCCTCAAACACAATATATTTCAACAGTTAATACAAACACCATTAAAATGCTAGCTGCTAAACAGTCTACACAAACTCTGTTATGCTAGATTACACAGCACAAAATGCTAGCTGCTACACAACGAATGAACATCTGACATGCTGTCACACTGTGTCTGCTGTCATTTACCCTCAGCTGCCACATGAGGTGACTACTTCAACAGCTAAGATGTCAAATATACACCTGATGTAATCAGATGGTCTTCTCTGGTACAACTTGAAACAGTGTCATATTAAGGGGCCTACAGCTCATTTTTGCTCCTGAGGCCCTTTGCAGGTTTATTCAGTCCTGCTCATCACCATGTCATTGTGTGAAGGCCTAATGTGTCCATACACGTCACAAGAGAGACAATTTATGGATAATTCCAAAATGCTTGTTAACTGAAGGCTTTCATTCCCCAAAATATCTTCAATTATCTTCAAGCAGGATGTTGTATTATCCAGTGTAACCTGGTGAAATGAGGCTGAGATAAATTATTCTTTTATGTTTGAAGTTTGATTGACTCATTATGGAGCCTTCATGTCCCCAACTATCTGGGTGAGATCTTGCGTGGAGCCCCAGATCGAGGGAGATTATCAGTGGTCTTGTATGTCTTCCATTTTCTAATAATTGCTCCCACAGTTGATTTCTTCACACCAAGCTGCTTACCTATTGCAGATTCAGTCTTCCCAGCCTGGTGCAGGTCTACAATTTTGTTTCTGGTGTCCTTTGACAGCTCTTTGGTCTTGGCCATAGTGGAGTTTGGAGTCTGACTGTTTGAGGTTGTGGACAGGTGTCTTTTATACTAATAACGAGTTCAAACTGGTGCCATTAATACAGGTAACGAGTGGAGGACAGAGGAGCCTCTTAAAGAAGAAGTTACAGGTCTGTGAGAGCCAGAAATCTTGCTTGTTTGTAGGTGACCAAATACTTATTTTACCGAGGAANGATGTTTTGGGGCTGTCGCTGGGCAACACGGACTTTCAACTCCCTCCAAAGATTTTCTATGGGGTTGGCTTAAGCAGGGGGACACGTCTGGCGCTGCAGGATTTGAGTCTCTGGCGGCAGAGTGTGTTACTGATGGTAGCCTTTGTTACTTTGGTCCCAGCTCTCTGCAGGTCATTCACTAGGTCCCCCCGTGTGGTTCTGGGATTTTTGCTCACCGTTCTCGTGATCATTTTGACCCCACGGGGTGAGATCTTGCGTGGAGCCCCAGATCGAGGGAGATTATCAGTGGTCTTGTATGTCTTCCATTTTCTAATAATTGCTCCCACAGTTGATTTCTTCACACCAAGCTGCTTACCTATTGCAGATTCAGTCTTCCCAGCCTGGTGCAGGTCTACAATTTTGTTTCTGGTGTCCTTTGACAGCTCTTTGGTCTTGGCCATAGTGGAGTTTGGAGTCTGACTGTTTGAGGTTGTGGACAGGTGTCTTTTATACTAATAACGAGTTCAAACTGGTGCCATTAATACAGGTAACGAGTGGAGGACAGAGGAGCCTCTTAAAGAAGAAGTTACAGGTCTGTGAGAGCCAGAAATCTTGCTTGTTTGTAGGTGACCAAATACTTATTTTACCGAGGAATTTACCAATTAATTCATTAAAAATCCTACAATGTGATTTCCTGGATTCTTTCCCCCCATTCTGTCTCTCATAGTTGAAGTGTACCTATGATGAAAATTACAGGCCTCCCTCATCNGCATTACAGAGACTCTCGTATGAACCACAGAGTAAACGCTGCCTGTTGAGCGTACGGACCTGATGACAGGCAGCAGCGGACCGAAGGTTTCCTCCTGCGTGCAGAGCATCTCCGTGGTCTTCCATTTTCTAATAATTGCTCCCACAGTTGATTTCTTCACACCAAGCTGCTTACCTATTGCAGATTCAGTCTTCCCAGCCTGGTGCAGGTCTACAATTTTGTTTCTGGTGTCCTTTGACAGCTCTTTGGTCTTGGCCATAGTGGAGTTTGGAGTCTGACTGTTTGAGGTTGTGGACAGGTGTCTTTTATACTAATAACGAGTTCAAACTGGTGCCATTAATACAGGTAACGAGTGGAGGACAGAGGAGCCTCTTAAAGAAGAAGTTACAGGTCTGTGAGAGCCAGAAATCTTGCTTGTTTGTAGGTGACCAAATACTTATTTTACCGAGGAATTTACCAATTAATTCATTAAAAATCCTACAATGTGATTTCCTGGATTCTTTCCCCCCATTCTGTCTCTCATAGTTGAAGTGTACCTATGATGAAAATTACAGGCCTCCCTCATCTTTTTAAGTGGGAGAACTTGCACAATTGGTGGCTGACTAAATACTTTTTTGCCCCACTGTATCATGAAGCTGGTTATCACCTGTCTCTGTCAACACTGGGGTTTCAGGCTACGAGTGGAAGAGGCGGGTGTTACAAGCCACATAAACAGAACCATGAATGATGTATTGAGATGAGATAAAACAGTCAGGTGATATTCAACAAAGTGAAATGTAAACAATATAATCACATAACTAGAGCCCCCCCAATTCAGTCTCCTAGTGCTGCAGCGCTGCTCTCCCTAACGATAGCCTACAGTGCAGCATTTTGCTCCATATGTGAAAATTAGAGTGTCTGAATTTGAAAAATGATTTGGTTGTACCGAAGATTAACTCTGTTACGACACCCGGCTTGACAAAATTCACTAAGCTCTGATGGTAACGAAGCGGTTACCTCTCCACTCTATCTCATTAGCAAAAAGCACTGTACAAAACATTCCAGCTTCTCATCTTTAGCTGCTCTGACTCACTTTCACTGGTTAAAATGAAAAACATCGCTGGCAGTAGGTCATATCTAACTAATAACAAGCCACAATAGAACTTGGCTGTCTCTGATTTGCTGTCAAGCTTTCTCGTGTACTTTCATGCTCAGTCTTGTTTTGTGTTTTGACCTTTTGCCTGTTTTTTGCCTGCTTCACATCTGTCCTGATCTCATGCCTGTACTGTTTGGAACTTTTGCTACCTTGGATCTGTTTTTGCCTGCTCCCTGTCTGCACCTTTGCCTGGAACTCCGGTTGTATTGGAATTACCCGTGTGTTTATAGTAAAGACTTGATCTTGGAACTTTACTATTGTTTGCTGTGTGGTCTTTGCACTTGGGTCTCTGCCAGGATCGTTACTGTAATGACCTACCAGGATCAAATCAAAGACAATCTGGCAACTAGACAAAGGAAAACTGAGCTATATATACACAGATGGACTGAGGAACAGGTGAGTAAATGAACACAGGTGAACCTAATCAACACTGACGGGAAAAGAACAAAGACAGGAAGTAAACAAAAAGCATCATGAGCAACAAGAAGTCCTTCAAAATAAAACTGGAAATAACCAAGTGACCTGACAAAGTGTGACATTCACGGCAATTTCAGCAGTGGCATTCTCCAGTTAACTTGACTTAATATCTGTAGCAATGTTGCCACTTAGGGTCCTTCTGACAGGTGAAACACAGACACCCACACTGTTGACTTGACTGAGCACAGATCTTTATTTACAATATGTACAACTTTAGGAACACTCAGGGTTCCCGGTTCCCTTGCCCGGCGTCTCCAGGTTAGTCCGCTCCACTCCTTCTTGTACCACTGGGTTCGTCTTGTTTCTGTGTCAGCCACCCCTCAGCACTCCCTGCCCCTACTTAGTAGAAAGCCCTTGAGTACTAATTGCTCAACACCTGTGCCATACAAATTGCTGACACTGACTTCTGAGCCACTCCCCCACTCTCTCCTCTGCAGCTGAGCTCAATCAACCACACTCCACCACCACAATATATCAATAATTTAAGTTCAGTTTAAGTTCTATTTCGTACGTGCTCTGCCCTCTAACGGGCTTCGCTATTGGTTTATCCCCTCGAGCCTCGTCAGCTGATCAAAGTCCATATACTCACCGCCCCCATGGGGGTAGCTCCCTCCCCTATAAGACTCCTGGTCCACACCTTGCTCGTCTCCCTTTTCACTTCAGCATCTGATGATTATAGTCCTTAACACAGAGTTGGAAACAGGGATATGGCGTCAACCAAGATTTGTTTTTCGTGTGCTTCATCTATGGTAGCAGAGAATGGCCACAACACGTGCTTCATTTGTTTGGGGCCACAGCACCACGGTGAGTTTGATAAATGCCTCGACTGCCTCACGCTTCCCCAGGAGGAGCGTGAGCGTCGGGGCTGCTTTATTGAGTCTGCTCGCTCTCTCCACGCCAGCTCGGGATTAGCGGTGCAGGGAGCAACGGCTTGGCGCAAGTCTTAGGCGGATTACAATGATGAGGATGACCAGCGGGTGTTCGAGGAAGAGGACCCAGCCGCTCTCTTTTTAGAGGATGACGAGGACGACATGCCGGCAGGCCATCGGTATCCTTTGGATGATCTGCCAGGGTTGTTCAAGTCAGGGGCGGCCAGGATGGAGTTTCCTCTGCCTCCACAGCAGCCTACTAGAGCTATCGTGGTGGATTTTACCGCGGGACTGCTTGGTCACCCTAAGGGGAAGCCTCGGCCCTGTGTTATGGTCCCCAAGATGGAGCCGGTGCTTTGCCACGCTCAGCGAGATTGGCAGGCGCAGCTGAGGGCTAAACCGCCGGCAATGGCTTACGTATTTTTGCCACCGTTGAGGGTTGGGAATGGGGCCTACGTATTTTTGCCACCGTTGAGGGTTGGGAATGGGGCCGGGGTGTTCCTCCCATTGAGGATGAGGTCAGGGTTTGCCTCGTCCCTTCTGCTTCCTTTTGGCCAGGGCAAGATCAACCGTCGCTCCCTGCCGAGAGGGACAGGGTGACGGCCGGTTTTTTGGATAGATGTTATGCTGGCGCGGCTCAGGTGGTCGCGCTAGCTAACAATATGGCATTCCTGGTGGGGTCCATGGACCGGCTGATGCATCAGTGGACGGAACTCCTGGAGTCGGAGATCACCGAGGCCCAGACCACCGCGGTGGCTTTCCTCAGGATGTCCCAGGCGTTGGTGATCGTGTGGTGCAGGTGGGCCACAGGCATCTATGGCTAGGTTTGTCTTCCATGCAGGAGAGGGAGCAGATCTACCTCTCAACACCCCGCTGTCGACGGAAGTCGCTGTTTGGTCCGGACATCTGGGCTATGGTCGAGCGCCTAGAGAGCACCAGGAGGGCGTCGGAACATCTCGGGCCGCAGCAACCTCCCCCTCGCAAGCGGCAGCAGCAGCAGAATCGACGGCGTTATCGTTCTAGGGACGGGTCCGGAGGAATGGCGGCTGGTGGATTGGCTCAGCAAGGGCAGGCGTCTTCCGGTGGGTTGGATGGCCGTGATCATGGCCGAGGCAGGGATGTCTGGCCAGCGCGTGATTCGCGGATCGGACGCGGGCAGTGACATCAACAGCCACAGTAATTACCTTCTTTTCCTAATAAAAAACGTAACTGGTGTACGATTTCTGAGGGATTTTCTTCTGGTACTGATTACTCTGACACAGGTTATATCAGAGGTTAGAGATGGTAGCCATGACTTTGTTCGTGTTAAAGCAGCTAACAAGGTGTTTATGGGTCATTGGCGTGCGAGTCGCCGCTCGGTGCACTAACTGAGTAGAGAGTGTGCCGGAGAGCGACACCGCTCATAGGATGATGGCTTCGACTGATTCTGCACCAACCTTAAGGGGCGAGACGGGGTCATCAGAAAAGTGTAACCCTCGGTTTTTTGGCAGCCGCCATTTTGGCTCTAATTCCATTAACCTGGCAGGTGAGTGTCATGTACAGTCAGCCTTGAACCAGTTACAAGATGGCAGACATGACGTTGAAACAACGGAGTGCAGTGTTGGACAGTACATCCCTCAGGTGAGTACTGATGTTGTGCATGTTAGGGCGGTGGCGGCTGACTTGGAAGAGAGTATCCCACCGCCGTCCCCGGCAACCGGTTCACCGGGGCGGCGCGAGGGAATCAGCTGATTCTCTGTTGGCGTTGGCTGCATCACACCCCTTTCTGGCAGGGCCCCCTGTGCGTTCTTCCCTGAAGGGGGGGATCGGGACAGGCGGGCCCGATCTGCATCTCCCTGCAGTCCTCTCTCTGCTTGGATGGACTGGATGCGACGAAGGGGTTATGTGCTGCGGTTCTGCCACAGACCCCCCCCCCCCCCCGTTCGGCAAGATCGTTTAAACTTCGTTCGCCAACCCCGAAGAGAGAGCTGTCTTGGAGGAAGCGGTGGCCACGCTCCTTCGGAAGGGCGCGGTGTCCCCAGTTCCCCATGCAGAGGCTCGGGCGGGGTTTTTCTCCCTGTATTTTCTGGTACCCAAGAAATTGGGGGGTCTGAGACCTATCCTGGACATGCGTGCTTTGAATGATTACATTGCCTGCAGACCCTTTCGCATGTTGACAGTCAGACAGCTTTTGGAGTGCATCCAGCCAGGCGATTGGATGGCATCAATAGATCTGACCGATGCTTACTTCCACATCCCCATTCTACAGCGGCACAGGAAGTACCTGCATTTCACAGTAGGGGAACGATGCTACCAGTTTTGTCGCCTCCCGTTCGGGTACTCCCTGTCCCCACGCACATTCTCAAAGTGTGTGGAGGAGACGTTGGCACCACTCAAGAATCCTGTTCTATATCGACAATTGGTTGATTCCCACAGCGTCCAGACAAGAGGCGGAGGCCCATACCGCACTGGTTATTAAGCACGCCAGCGTTTGGGCTTCGCCGTCTACTCCACCAAGAGCGCCCTGCAGCTGAGTCAGCAGGCACTTTACTTGGGGCTCATCTTGGACTGGAGGCAATTTTGCAGTTGGCTCGTCGAGTGTTGCACACAACCACGAGCTCAGCGGGCAACATTATGTCACTCCTTGGGATGATGTCAGCAGCCCACCCAGTGGTGCGTCTGGGGTTGCTACACATGAGGAATCTGCAGCACTGGTTTGTGAGGCTCCGGTTGCATCCGCGTCTGGACAGGCGACGCGAGCTTCATGTTCCGGCTCTGGCCCGAAGAGATGTAATGTTTTGGGTTTCACCCGGTCGTCTCCACCAGGGGGTACGAATCGGGTGTATCCCTCACTATGTGCAAGTATTCACGGACGCCTCCTTGGCCGGTTGGGGCGGCACCTTCAACCAGGCCAGTGTGTGGTCGAGCCCTGTGGACAACCGGCACATCAATCTACTGGAGCTCACGGCAATACGGAAGGTGCTTCTCCACTTTGTCCCGCAGCTGAGGGGGAGACACGTCTTGATTCGTTTGGACAACACCACGGCGTTGGCCTACCTCAACAGACAAGGGGGGGTCGGAGCCCCGGTTCTGCACAGGATGGCGGCCTCCATCTTAACTTGGGCGGACCACCATCTGTGCTCACTAAGAGCCCGTTATGTGCCAGCAACCCTCAATGTGGGGGCGGACAGGATGTCCAGGGGAGGTCCAATCGAGGAAGACTGGGGCCTCTCCTCGGATGTGGCAGGACAGGTCTGGCAGAGGTTCGGTCATCCAGTGGCTGACCTCTTTGCGAACAGGTAGAACGCCCAGTGTCGGTTATGGTTCTCCCTGAGACGGAAGGACTGTCCTCCCTTGGGAGTGGATGCGCTGGCTCATCCTATTGTATGCCTTCCCGCCTTTGCGTCTGATGATGCCTTTGCTTCACCGGGTCCGGATGCAGCATCTGACGGTTATAGTAGTGGCACCAGAGAGTCAGGGAGCCAGATGGTTCCCGGATCTGATTCGACGGGCAGAGGCAGGCCCGTGGCTGCTTCCGGATCTGCCCACGGCATTGTGTCAGGCAAGAGGAGCCCTCCTCTTGCGTCCGGTTCTGTGACAGCGCCTCATGGTATGGAGGTTGAGAGGGTGAGATTAAGCGGGGTTTGGGATTTCCAGCCACTGTTGTTTCTACAATCCAGAACGCACGAGCCCTGTCGACTTCCAGAGTGTACGCGTCACGGTGGCATGTGTTCATGGCATGGTGTGAGGCTGAGGGCCTGGAACGAAGCTCGTGCCCTCTGCAGGATATTTTGGGATTTCTGCAGAGCTTGTTTGATAGTGGCCGTGCTGCATCTATATTGGGAGTGTTTGCAGCAGCCATTACGGTAGGCCATGACAGTTTGGGGCGCTTCACTGCTAGGAACCATCCGGGTTAGGTCCCCTACTCGACGTCTGGTTCCCCAGTGGGACCTTCAGACGGTGCTGGACGGTTTGTCAGGTCCACCGTTCCAGCCCCTGGGGCAGGCGAAGTTGGAGATTGTGTCTATG
The DNA here is from genome assembly GCA_002120245.1 of Maccullochella peelii. Lineage (NCBI taxonomy): Eukaryota > Metazoa > Chordata > Actinopteri > Centrarchiformes > Percichthyidae > Maccullochella > Maccullochella peelii. Next base: position 3,832 of record LKNJ01008932.1, on the reverse strand, counting down.
AAGACAGCGCTCCTCTTGGCTTTGGCATCTGCCAAGAGGGCAGGTGATCTATGCGCCCTCTCCATTCATTCTGCTTGTATGTCGGTCAGTGGCGATAGGGAGGCACTGGAACTGCAGCCGAATCCAGCTTTTCAGCCTAAGGTTATTACCTCCTCTTTTAGATCGAAGGGTCATCCGTTTTAGGGCCTTTTTTCACCCTCCTCATTCTGGTGGTGAGGAGGCGCGGCTTCATACGTTGTGCCCCATGAGCGCTGTCTGTGCCTATGTTGAGCGCACGGCGAGTGTCAGGAGGACGGACCAACTGTTCATCTGCCACGGTGGTCGTTCGCTGGGGGCTCCAGTGTCAGCACAGCGGCTTTCCCACTGGATGTGTGATGCCATCCGCAGGAGTTATGTGGCCATGGGGAACACTGATGGGTTTAAAGGCACACTCCACCAGGGGTATCGCAGCCTCCACAGCTCTGCTTCGGGGTGCTCCACTTCAACTTTGTACAGTCATATCAGAGAGACATGACTGCCAGTTCTGTGGCTCACTCTGTGCTTGGTGCACGATTGGGGGAGCCAGCGGCTGAGGGTCATGTCTGACCTCATTATGGCAGCGGTGCCCTTACAGTTCTGGAGCATCTCTCCGGGGGATGATGCTTCACTGGGGGTGCTGCTAGAGGAGTCTGCTCTCAGCAGGGTCAGGTCCAGCTGGGAGTACATCTCATCCCTATGGCCTTCACCTACATGAAGCCCATTAGAGAGCAGAGCACATACAAAATAGAAATAGAGGTTACCTGGTGTAACCCCAGTTCTATGAGTACGTGCGAGGCCCTCTAACTACCGTCCCTAGCTGGCCCTGGTCACGGTTGCTGAAATTTTCAAGGGAGACGAGCACGGTGTGGACCAGGGGTCTTATTGGGAAGGGAGCTACCCCCGTGGGGGCGGTGAGTACATGGACTTACTGGGGATAAACCAATAGCGAAGCCCATTAGAGGGTCTGGCACGTACTCATAGAACTGGGGTTACACCAGGTAACCTATTTTTTAGTTTTGAACCAGGGCCTTCATATTTAGATAGTAACTTGTGAAAAATAAGGCGTGCCAAATTTAGAAGGTTATTTCAATGTGTCAGACACACATTTAATTAACATTTAGATATATCCAACATATCAGACATATCCAATATTAAAAGGACTTGGATTGGGATCGAGGCCAAAAAAAACTTGATCGGGACATCCCAAGTTAGCATCTAAATTTACATCAGCAAGTCAGTTTTTAAACTGTTAAGTGTGCTACAGCTAACCAGCTAATTAGTCGTCTACCCTGCAAACTGATGTTAGAAGTGCTCTTTTACCCGGTGGACATTTGTTTGGTAGCTCGTTCAGTAAATCTAGCGATGACATGTATAGCCGCATGTCATCATTCAACCGCTGGTTGTCGAGGTGGTGTCCAGGTAATGATGTGGGCTTTGTAGATAATTGGCAGACTTTCTGGAGAAGACCTGGGCTGATTAGGAGAGATGGCATTCATCCAACTTTGGATGGGGTCGCTCTCATACCTAGAAATCTGGCCGACTTTATTAGTGGCCCAAAGCCGTGACTACTCGGAGTTGAGACCAGGAGGCAGAGTCGCAGTCCTACACGCTTCTCTGCGCTTCCACAGTTACCCACCCTAAACTCCATAGAGAGGGTGTCTGCCCCCCGACCACTTAAATTCTTTAAATCAAAAG
>LKNJ01008931.1:0-12553 GCA_002120245.1 Maccullochella peelii | reverse complement strand
AACAAGACCTTCAAAATAAAACTGGAACATAAAAACCAAAACAAGACCACTCCAATGAACCAAGGCAAGAATACAAGAACATAAAACATGACTCTAACATAACCAAAAACAGACAAACACCACGATACCTAACACAATTCTGTTTCAGTTTCAGAGTTACTGACCTAAATGATGTCTCAAATGTCTCATCATGGAAAAAAGGGTCATAGATGAATATATTTCATCACAGTTTTTGACAAAATTGACAGAAGTTACCCCACTCACTAATGCCCCTAAATCTCCAAATGGTTAAGAAAAAAATAATAAACTTAAAAAAATAACCATGCTTTTTGTAGCTGCGTTTGTTTTATTTTACTTTTTATTTGGAAAAGTAATGCAGATTTACATGAAATACAGTGTGATTTGTTTTTCCCATCGCACCGAGCTACCCTAAAGCCTGTGCCAAGCCGCCTTAAAGCCGCCATCGATGCATCCCAACAGGAGAGGACAAAACAGCCCACATTAAAAAATGCTCCACAAGAGGAGCCGGTGTGGATGTTGGACCGAGAGTCGAGCGGCCCGAGCAGCTATGTCTGTATGTGTGGGTGTAACAGATATATACTCCATTTGCTTATCTCAAAAGACAGGATATTCAGTTAAGACAGGATGTTTTGTTGAAACATAACGTCTATGTGGCTAAGATACTGTGGAGCTGGAAACGTGTACACAATGTGTAAACCCTCAAACAATATGACAACATAGCTGATAGGCGTAGTAGTCTTAGTAACTCAAGCCTTCGTTCAGCCTCACAGCAGTCTTGTGAATGGTTAAATAGCACCAAACCAATAGCAACAGGACTTCATTGGACCGTGGCCTAGGCTCCTAAGCAGTGACACTTGTGTTAGACTTTGGAGTCCAACAAAACCAGTCAACATGGTGCCCGAACAGGGGACCCACTAATGGATAAAAGAGCGACCTAGGTTAGGGCCCACACAAAAAGCTGTAGTACAAGGCGGATTAAAAACCTGATTGGCCAGCCCTAGAGGTTAAAACCCGGTAGCATTCTACCTCTTGATGGCATAACTAAAACCAGGTAAAAAGTCATTAAAAACTAATGTTACCATAATGCTAGAGTATACAGTATTTTGAAGAAATTAAAATAAATGTCGTGCACTCCCAGGCAACAGATTTTAAACCCCCTACCCAGAGTGGTATGCTGTTGCTATCTTGACCATGAAAGAGGTATAGGTTCAAAGATAAGACAAAAAGGAGGAAAAAACCTTCAAGCAGAGTGCAGACATTGGTTGGAAGAGATAACAGCAGGTAATATCCAGGTTGTTGAGTGCAGACTTACTAGAGCCCACGACTTAGCCCCTGACTACAGCCTGATCGGGCACATAGTGTGTACCATAAACATGAGGTTCCTGGATCTTACCCACAAACAAGCTCTGGAGTTGGGCTTTCACCAACATGAGCAAAGCGTGGTATCAAACAGTGTCACAATGACTCTCCTTGGATGGAGATGGATTGATTCTTCCGATGCCCTCATAGGTACGTAAAACAGTAGCAAATGTGCTATTCACCATAAACCTCCTCGTGCCTGTTCTTGGCACTGTACAAGGTGATGCAAGGTTTTTTGCTTTGCAAAATTATATAGCGTTAACACATTAATTGGTACAAAAAGATGAAGTGGAGTGATTACACTGACTTCAGGCTATCAGAAATGAACAATGTTTACATTAAATAATGGAACTACCAAACATAACCAACAACAAAATCAATACATGTAAAGTTACAGTACATTGATAAAGTTAAACAGTCCTGTGCTTAGCCGTGTACCGTTGCTATGCTAGCTGTATATGCCCAGTTAGTTACCAGTTCGTGAAGAGAGGAACTCCTTGGTGTGCTGATGTGTTAGCTGGCGATTCCATCGGGAAAGTTGCGGTTCCAATGTTGAACGCAGTCCTTGCTGTGCAGTGCTCTGATGGTGTAGGTCGGAGGAAACCGGTTGCTTCTTTGTTCTTTTTGCAGAGTTAGCAGCTCAGTGCTAACTTGCTTCGTAGCTCCTGTTGCTTGTTAAGTTAGTAACATAGCTGGCAGACTTTGTGTTGTAGCCGCCAGCGCTAAATAAACTTGTTTACTCTAGGTTAGCAGTGCGCTAACCAGGGATCGTAGACAGGCTCTCACGTCGCTGCTGTTCAGTGTGTCTGCTCTGTTGCAAACTACACATGGAGAGGACCCCTGTCAAGGTCAGAGAGCCATGAGAGAAGAAGAGGTAAGAGAGAGAACAATAGGGGAGCTGGAGTTTTCTTGACCTGGTCAGGGGTGTAATCCAGGAGATATCAGGTTACAGTTACACAAAGTCATTGGAGGAGAGGGACGACTGTAAGCGTAATGGCTTACATTTCAAAATAAAAGTTCAGTTGAAGTCACACAATGAAAAAATTCATCTGTGGAGTTCCCATTGTCCCTACACCCTGATGCCAGGTTTGAACCCGGGCGGTATATCATCACCCCAACCCAACCACCGTCAAAGGGGGCAGATATCCCAAACATAACCTGGTTGACGAGGCATATCATAAGAACCTTCCCCAACCCCTTTTATCAGAGAAATAACTCCCGTCTCTAGATATGTGATAGGAAAATATTAGTGTCAAGTCAAACTGGAGTTTTAGAAAAGAATTGGGACCTAAATGGGAAAAAGTAATAAAAATAATTACAAAAACGGGAAGAAATTAAAAGGAATGTGGTGTGTGTGTGTGTGTATATTGATGAATATAATAAATGAATAGAAAATAAAGTAATTGCAAATTGACTGACAGACGGAGTATTCAGAAAGCAAACCGGATGGAACCAATCTGCTCAGAGCATTTAAAAGCACCACACAGAGTCACGGGGGGTAGTCCAGAAGTAAACAAACATCACGCTAACAGGCACCGAGAAGATGCTGACAAACTTTTTAACAGTTTGTGATCTGCGGTAAGGCTGTGCAGGACTGATGATCTACAAAACCCAGAGAGGCAGCCGGTAAGAGCTGAACATTAAATTTCGTAGTTTGAGAGACGTTTTCTGGCGGAGATTACTACTGCTGCCAGACCAGGCTGGATTTGTGCGAGTTTTATGTCATGGGGCTCAGTAGCCCAGTTATGTGTTGCTTGATAATTTAAAAACTCTTCAGTGTTGCGTGCAAGATGATGTGTCTATTTGCTATACAAGTCTGCTGAATGTTTTTCACCTAGTGGCTAACAGCTAACGACTAGTGACAAGTGGAACCAATGGAACTATGTTACTGAACTGCCAAATTAACTTCTGAACTGCCAAAACTAAAGGAGGAAAAAGAAAGATGTTTTGTCATTGAGTGAAATCCAGTTCAAAAGCTGCGGGTAGATGCATCAATCCCTTTCAAGTGGGGAAGCTGCACACATTTTTGGAAGTACTTGACAATTAGGTTAACATTGTAGAGTCTACTGTCCATAGTTTTAATCCCTCTATGCATAGAGGCATACTCCTGATCATAATAAGACCTTGGTTGTCCGGGGCAGACCCACATGAACAGGTAATAACAGATATGGGTTGATGGCTCTGGTACAGACCAGAGACAATTACCTCACCTACTCAGGTCTTTCAGACTTAGAAGCAGCAATCGCCCTACCAGCAAGAGGGCTTATGCCTAAGTATGAGACTGTAGAGCACTTAGCAGACAGGTATAATGTGAAATAAATCCCTATACATGAGAATTTAGAATCCATCTAACCAGTCTGCTTTACTGAAACCAATGATCACCATGTCCTTACGAAAAAAAAAGGCTATGTACCACAGTCCTTTAAAGTAGCTGTAATTAAACCTCTTCTTAAAAAGCCCACTCTTGATCCAGCAGTTTTGTCAAACTATAGAACTATATCTAACCCCCCCCCCCCAAGGATCCTAACGCTCTCTAAGATCCTTAAGAAAGCAGTCGAGTGCATCATAGCACAGAAACAGCACTGGTGACAAGTTATAAATGACCTTCTAATTGCATCAGACAAAGGACTTGTCTCTGTACTTGTCCTGTTAGATCTTAGTGCTGCATTCGATACCACTGACCATCACATCCTGTTACAGAGACTGGAACATTTAATTGGCATTAAAGGCACCGCACTAAGCTGGTTTAAGTCCTATTTATCAGATCGATATCAATGAATCCTCTATGCACACCAAAGTTAGTCACGGAGTTCCACAAGGTTCTGTGCTTGGACCAATTCTATTCACCTTATATATGCTTCCTTTAGGCAATATTATTAGGAAGCACTCCATACATTTTCATTGTTATGCAGATGATACCCAATTATATTTATCGATTAAGCCAGATGTAACCAATCAATTAATTAAACTTCAAACATGCCTCAAGGACATAAAAACCTGGATGACCTGCAATTTTCTGACGTTAAACTCAGACAAAACTGAAGTTATTGTACTTGGTCCAGAACACCTCCAAAACACATTATCTAAAGATATAGTTTCTCTAGATGGCATTGCCCTGACCTCCAGCTCCACTGTAAGGAATCTTTGATAAGCTCCCATATAAAATAAACTTCAAGGACTGCCTTTTTTCACCTACATAACATATAAAAAATCAGGCACATCCTGTCTCAAAAAGATGCAGAAAAACTAGTCCATGCATTTGTTACGTCTCGACTGGATTATTGCAACTCCCTATTATCAGGCTGCCCCAATAAGTCCCTTAAGACGCTCCAGTTGATCCAGAATGCTGCGTCACGTTTACTGACAAGAACCAGGAAAAGGGATCATAGTTTGCCCATATTAGCTTCTCTGCACTGGCTCCCTGTAAAATCCAGACTAGAATTTAAAATCCTTCTCCTCACCTACAAAGCCCTTAATGGTCAGGCACCATCATATCTTAAAGAGCTCATAGTACCCTATTANATGAATCCTCTATGCACACCAAAGTTAGTCACGGAGTTCCACAAGGTTCTGTGCTTGGACCAATTCTATTCACCTTATATATGCTTCCTTTAGGCAATATTATTAGGAAGCACTCCATACATTTTCATTGTTATGCAGATGATACCCAATTATATTTATCGATCAAGCCAGATGAAACCAATCAATTAGTTAAACTTCAAGCATAAGGACATAAAAATCTGGATGACCTGCAATTTTCTGATGTTAAACTGTGAAGTAATTACACTTGGCCCCAAACACCTCCGAAACACATTATCTAAAGATATAGTTTCTCTAGATGGGATTGCTCTGGCCTCCAGCGCCACCGTAAGGAATCTCGGAGTTATCTTTGATCAGGATATGTCCTTTAACTCCCACATAAAACAAACTTCAAGGACTGCCTTTTTTCACCTATATAATATTGCAAAAATCAGGCACATCCTGTCTCAAAAAGATGCAGAAAAATTAGTCCATTAGTCCAGTCCTCAAGGACTGAACATATTGGTTGTAATCAACAATGTTAGAATCTTCCAGAACAGAGGCAAAGACGATATCCACAGGCAGTCGCAGTGTCCTCCCAAGCATCAACAAGAATGGAGCAAAGCCTGTAGTCTCATGGAGTGTGCTGTTGTATGCAAATGTGAGGGACTTCAGTGCTTGAGGCCATCTGTGCTTTGCTCTTGCGGGGAGGGCCCAGATCATATTCCCTAATGTCCAATTCATCCTCTCACATGATCCTCTCCCCATCAGATGGTAGGACGTGGTGTGGGATTTCTTTATGCCTGCAACACTCAATAGCTCAGCAATGAGAGCGCTCTCTAAGTTCGCACCTCTGTCTGAATGTATACGGTGGGGCATGCCATACACATAGAAGTAGTTGTACCACAGCTGGTGAGCCACAGCTTTGGCAGACTGATTCAGAGAGAGAAATGCATGAGACAACTTGGTGAAGTGGTCGGTGACGATGAGCACATCCAAGGACTTGTTCGAAGAATCTTCAGTCAACCAAAAGTCAACGCACACCAACTCAAGAGGGGCGCTCATTACGATGTTCTCCAAAGGTACCCTGGCCTCTGGATCTGGAGACTTGCTGACCTTGCTGATCTGGAGACTTGCTGACCACACAGCCTGCAGCACTTCACATACTCTCTCACATTTTTCTTAAGGCCACTCCAGAAGAACCTCTGCCTTGTAAGACAAAGAGTGCGCTGCTGCCCCTGATGACCTGCCTCATCATGAACACCCTGTAGCACCTTTCGTCTCATGGATGTTGAACACGGTACAACACACCTGCCCTGATGACCAGTTTGTCCCAGCTGTTGAGAAGGCATATAACTTCAGCTGACTCTTGTGCCCGCTCTCTCCTTGAAGGCCTTCGACCCCTCTCCACAAAAGATGTCTGCTCTTTTAGTCACACTGTCATCTCGCCGCGCTTCCATCAGCTGATCACGTGGCAGCATCTCAAATGTTGACTGCTCCTCAGCCATTGCAGCTTGAGGGAGCTGAGGCAGGATTAAGACATGGGACCCAACTGCACCCTCAAGGGACTGATGAGAGTCAAAGACTGCAGCCACTTCCTGGCTGGACAGGGGCCGAGGTGAGCTACTGACAGCAGCTTACAATACAATGCCAATGAAAGAACCATGACCAGGCCTGCAAGGGGAATTATATATTTCAACTCTGTTACACTGGCAAGGGAGCAGTGACAATAGGGGAGTATATAACGGGGTTGGCTGAAGGCATAATCAGGGGCAGGTGAGTGGATGGAGGTGTGGACAATCAGGAGTGAGAGAAACACGAGGGCAGGAACTGAAACAACAGGAATGGTTAGTCTCCAAAATAAAACAGGAAACACAACAGACAAGACTAACGGGATGTTACAGCAGGAACTGTATGCATGTCACATTCTCATTAGGGCCTGAGTCCCCCAAAAAGTCTGATCCTAGCCCCTAAAAGCAACACAGTTGCAGCTGCCAAATTCAGGAAGGACAGCTGGCAAAAAAATCGCAGACTGTGTGAATGCATAAATTAATAGGCTTAATATCACTTGCCCCATCATTAGGGCATGAGTAGATCTGACTATAATTACATTTGTGTATTTGATTAAATTAATGTGTTGCTTAGATGTATCAGTAGCATAGCCAGAATGAAAAATGTTGCTGTGCGTCAGGAAAACTGGATGTGCCAACAGCTGAAGCACAAATGAAATAGCTAAACCATGATATGGTATGGTATGCTCAAAATAAACTCTGTTGCATGAGGCTCATAACCTACCCTGCATTCCAGGTACGAACATCTTGCAACAATGTGACAAATAGACTGCAACATCCAACAACCTAAGAGCACATAGAGTGAGATCGATAGTGCACGTGCAAGACAATAACGAAATAAAACATCAATGCAAGTGACTGCACCCTCTTTGTGAAGTGTAGCCATGGCACCTAGAAGTGCAACGTTAGTGACAGGCAAGGGGAGGAATTAAACTAAAGCTCCCTGCGCTCTCCGGGAAAAATATCAGAAGACAGGGGCGACTGCCGGACAGACCTGGCAAACCCAAATGTGTAGTGAGGGTGAACTGGGAACATCTGGTGGAGGCCCCTGTCTTCTATTTCTTGCGCATCCTGGGGGAGGCTGCGGACATGGAACAAGAGTGGGCCATGTTCAAAGCCTCCATTGCAGAGGCGACTGCTAGGAGTTGTGGTCAGAAGTCTGTGCCTGTTGAGGCGGCAACCTAAGAACCCGCTGGTGGACACCAGCAGCAGACAGGTACTGGGAGGCCAGAAGGGCTGCGGCTTCACTGGTCGCCGAAGCAAAAACCTGGGTGTGGAAGGAGTTTGGGGAGGCTATGGAGAAGGACTCTCGGTTGGCCTCAAGGAGGTTCTGGCAAACAGTTAGATGGGTCAGGCTGTGCTCAGGGGGGAGGAGAGCTGTTGACCCGGACTGGGGAGGTTGTCGAGCGGTGGAAAGAGCACTTTGAGGAACTCCTGAACCCGACCAACATGTCCTCTCTGGAGGAGGCAGAGTTTGAAGACTCGGGGGAAGACACCCATATTACTGGCAGAGGTCTCCGAGGTAGTCAAAAGGCTCCTCGGTGGCTAGGCGCCAGGTGTGGATGAGATTCGCCCTGAGATGCTGAAGGCTCTGGACTTGGTTGGGCTGTCTTGGCTGACACACCTCTTCAGTGTCGCATGGAGGTCAGGGACAGTGCCTGTGGAGTGGCAGACTGGAGTGGTGGTTCCCATCTTAAAAAAGGGGGGCCGGAGGGTGTGCGCCAATTAGCAGGGTATCACACCGCTCATCCTCCCCGGGAAAGTTTATGCCAGGGTGCTGGAAAGGAGACTCTGACCGACTGTCGAACCTCGGATCCAGGAGGAGCAATGTGGATTCCATCCTGGCCATGGCAAAGTGGACCAGCTCTTTACCCTTGCAGGGCTGCTGAGGGTTTCATGGGAGTTTGCCCATCCAGTCTACATGTGTTTTGTCGACTTGGAGAAGGCTTTCAACAGTGTCCCTCGGGTGGTCCTTTGGGGGGGTACTGTGGGAGTATGGGGTACTGGGGTCGCTGTTACAAGCCATCCGGTCCCTATATAACCAAAGTGAGAGCTGTGTCCGCATTCTCAGCACAAAGTCGAACACATTTTCAGTTGGTGTCAGACTTCGCCAGGGCTGCCCCTTGTCGCTGATTCTGTTTGTGATATTCATGGACAGGATCTCAAGGTGCAGCCAGGGGGAGGAGAGTGTCCGGTTTAGTGACCTCAGAATTGCGTCTCTGCTCTATGCAGATGATGTGGTTCTGTTGGCTTCATCAGGCTGTGACCTTCAGCATGCACTGGGGCGGTTTACAGCATGTGAAGCGGTTGGGATGAGAGTCAGTGTCAAGGATATGTGGCCTGTGTGTTCCTGCCCTTGTGTCATTACCCTTGATTGTCTTCACCTGGTCCCCTTTGCTCACCTGCCCCTGGTTTCCTCGTTAGTCTTGTCAGTATTTATACCAGTCTCAGTCCTTTGGTCTTTGTCGGTTCATTTTGCTTATTTGCCTGTCTGCCTGTAAACAAGTAAGTCTTCATTAAAACCTTCGAACCTGCTTTGAGCCTCTGCTGTCTGCATTTGGGTCCTTCTCCTATTGCCTCTACATGTGCCCTGACAGTATGAACCGAACATTCCTACAACATTTGTCATGACATCAACGAATGCACACATGTCCATGTTTAAACAAACACATCATTAATTGACAAACATAAATTTTCGGCTCCTGCTGTTTTTGTAGAACATAGACATTCTAGTGTGGACGAGCAAGTGTGGGGGAAAGCAACACTTTAATCAAAATCCGTTTTGTCGTCTTCTGCAGTTCCTGTAAATCAACTGTGGGTGTTAGTGACAGAAACACATTCCCTGTTTTGATACTGCCTTTGCAGCTGCATCTGCTCTGGCATTCCCCTGTGAAACTGGATCAGTGTTGTTAGTGTGAGCTTCACATTTACATACAGCAATCTGTCTTGGAAGCTGGATGGCACTCAGCAACTCAGAGACAAGTTTGTGGTGTGTGATTGGTTTTCCAGATGATGTAACGAAGTATCTATGCTTCCATAATGTACCAAAGTCAGGTACAACACCAAATGCATATCTACTGTCCGTATAGCTATTCACTGTTTTCCCTCTTGCCAACTTACAGGCTTTAGTTAGAGCGTTAAGCTCTTGCAGCTTGTGCTGAAAAATTTGCTGGTAGTGGTTGTGGAAGTTTTGTTTCAAAAAGTGTTACCACAGCGAATCCTGCTTGATTCTTCCATGTCTCTGGGTTGCATGAAGCTGATCCGTCCACAAATAGTTCCATGTATGGATTTTCCAACAGTGTTTCCTGTAAATCAGATCTAGAAGAACAAACTTCAGTTATTGCAGCAACACAATCATGTGGTTGGCCATCATGTGCTGTTGGGAGCAAAGTAGCAGGGTTAAGAGTTGTACAACGTTTAACTGCGATATTGGGTATCTGAAGTAATACTGTGTTGTATCTTAACCATTGTGCTGCTGACAAGTGTGCAGCATGTTCTTGTAACAGTACAGATTTCATATACCCATTCTTCTCGTTTATAGTCTGTGTAAAAGTTCTGAATGTGTTTGGTTACCCCAATGTCGGTTTATAGTTTGTAGTGGTGTTTTCAAATCAGAAAATGTTTTTTCTGAGTTGTCAGTCCGAGCCACTGTGGCTAATGGTGCCTCAATTTCAGCATGATTTGGGATCAGTTGTCTACAATATGATGTCATGTCTAAGAAGCTCATTTCTTGTTTCTTTGTTTCAGGTTTTGGAATGTTTTGGATGGCTTCAATGCGTTTGTACTCCTAGTTGCTATAGCCTACTCCCTCGCTACAGTTGCTTTCCTCAGCTCCGGGAAACCAGAGCCATGTAAAGAGAAGTATCTGAAGTCTACATGAATCATGTGACGATAAAGCATTTTGAACTTCTGCTGATGCAGCTCTCTATCTCTAAATGGCTCTGGTTTTACTACCAGTGTAGTACTCCAACTATGTACTTGACAAAAAGCATTCTCCGTCTGAGCACGGTGCATGCCCATAATCACAGCGGTCTTGATATCGTTCAGTTCATGCTAGCCACACAAACAACACATCAAATTAACACTTAGATTCCACAGATTCTAACAGTATAACTCATATAATGGTACAACCAAAACTCACTGAATAAACCGTCAAAGAACAACAAAAACTAACTTTCCTTTTTACATTTGCAACTACAAATTGTGTCTTACCTTTGTTGTTTTTGTAATCAAAAGTTTTGTCTGGTCACATAAAACCACTAGTAATGGCTACTCCAATGTCTCTGGGTCATTTTGAGTGGATTGCAGCCATTTTCTGTTCATTTGCATGTCATGGGGAAGGAATTGCAGAAGGAACACACGGTCTATGTCTTCATCTAGTGGTTGAATCGTAGTATTGACACCGATTTACCCAAACGCACTATTTTCTAGAGGTCTTGACCTTTCAATAGAGGGGTCAATCGTCCATATCGACCAGCGGGTTCCCGAGATATTGATGCACGTCATGACAGTATCAGCTCACATGAGCTGAGATCATTACGCAGCAGAGTGTGTAGCGTTCTTTGTCCGGCGTACACAACGTGTAGCGTTCTTTGTTCGTGTTATCAAATTATAATTTGACAGCATTTTCATCAACAAAAACTGCTTCAAAGACTGGCACAACAGCAATTGCCCCACTTTTTGTCTTTTGTTGGCCATGGGTAGAGGAGAGGACTTTTTTTTTTCTTTCAGATGTTGTACTATGGTTTGCTAGAGGTTTTGGGATGCAACTGCACAATTCCAAGGGGATATTCACTCTAAAAGTGTGCAGTTTTGCTAGGCGAAAATGAAATCTTTCATTTATGCTGTGTTCCATCTCCATTTACTCTGACCCAGTAACATCTATACTGATGCTTACACCTCTGCAGAAATCTAACAAGTGTTACCTTTATTATGATACCAAGATTATTCATATAGACCTTGTAGTTGCAGAGATATACTCTATTCATTTTGGGCATGTCATTTTCAAGCAGGGTACTGAGCCAGAGGCCTAGGGATTAAGATGTTACTAACTCGACATCTACTCTCTCCTGTAGTTGTGTGCTTTCTCTCCTCTCTCCTTCTGTTGCTTTCTGCAGGTATTTCTGCCTCTGGATCCAGTATTTCTGGAGTCTGGAATTAGGGTTGCAGGTGACCTGCTGCTGTACGCTTCCATAAGTGACCTGCGCAAATGTAGGGGTTATGTGGCTTTATGGATACCAAAATATGTAACAATAATTAATAACCTCAAAGAGGCACCAAACTATATAGTGTTAACACATTAATTAGTACGTAAAGATGAAGTGGAGTGATTACACTCACTTCAGGCTATCAACAATGTTAAATAATAAATAATAATAGAATTTAACTTTCATTAAATTCACCTCGGGGCACCACCCTTTAAGAAGGGGAAAATGATAGCCAGTTAATTAATAAATCAGTCAGTCTCATAAATCAAAATATCATATCAATTTGGAACTCTGATTAATAATTAAATTAATAATTACAACCAAATAACCATATCAATACTCTAGTAAATGTGGAAGGGTTTTGGAGTTCTGAATAATAGAGGTTGGCAAAATTCACTCTTGTACAACATTAAAATACAGCAGACCAAAATGTATATCCACAAGCATTTATTTATCAAACAACAAAAAGGTATATCACACAGCAAGTAACCTAACTATACATGTACTTAACTAATGACAAAAGGAGTGTGTGTGTGTGTGTGTGTGTGTGTGTGTGTGTGTGCGAGAGAGAGAGAGAGAGAGAGAGAGAGTGTGTGTGCGCCAGAAAGAATGTGTGTGTGTTTTTTTGTTCTGCCTGTGTGTTCCGCGCGTGCAAGGGCAAGAGCACATGTGTTAGGCCAGAAACAAAAGAGCACGTGAAGCGGGAGCTTTAAATTTCCTCTCCGCGTGTGTGGAGGCCAATTCCAAATGTGTGTGTATGTGATCAGTGTAGGATAATGGTGCCAAGTTAGGAAAGAGGGTGGTTAGTTTGCATGCGAGACCCTGTGTCTGTGTAAAGCATAACTAACATCAACTTAACTCTGTGGCGGAGCCAAT
>LKNJ01008928.1:9130-20671 GCA_002120245.1 Maccullochella peelii | reverse complement strand
TTAGAGAGTTTTGCAAATTTATTAAAAATAAAAAACTAAGAAATCACATGTACATAAGTATTCACAGCCTTTGCCATGAAGCTCAAAATTGAGCTCAGGTCCATCCTGTTTCCACTGATCATCCTTGAGATGTTCCTACAGCTTAATTGGAGTCCACCTGTGGTAAATTCAGTTGATCGGACATGATTTGGAAAGGCACACACCTGTCTATATAAGGTCCCACACTTGACAGTGCATGTCAGAGCACAAACCAAGCATGAAGTCAAAGGAATTGTCTGTAGACCTCCGAGACAGGATTGTGTCAAGGCACAAATCTGGGGATGGGTACAGAAAAATATCTGCTGCCTTGAAGGTCCCAATGAGCACAGTGGCCTCCATCATCCGTAAATGGAAGAAGTTCGGAACCACCAGGACTCTTCCTAGAGCTGGCCGGCCGTCTAAACTGAGCGATCGGGGGAGAAGGGCCCTAGTCAGGGAGGTGACCAAGAACCCGATGGTCACTCTGTCAGAGCTACAGCATTCCTCTGTGGAGAGAGGAGAACCTTCCAGAAGGACAACCATCTCTGCAGCAATCCACCAATCAGGCCTGTATGGTAGAGTGGCCAGACGGAAGCCACTCCTTAGTAAAAAGCACATTGCAGCCCGCCTGGAGTTTGCCAAAATGCACCTAAAGGACTCTCAGACCATGAGAAACAAAATTCTCTGGTCTGATGAGACAAAGATTGAACTCTTTGGCGTGAATGCCAGGCGTCATGTTTGGAGGAAACCAGGCACCGCTCATCATCAGGCCAATACCATCCCTACAGTGAAGCATGGTGGTGGCAGCATCATGCTGTGGGGATGTTTTTCAGCGGCAGGAACTGGGAGACTAGTCAGGATAGAGGGAAAGATGAATGCAGCTAAGTACAGAGACATCCTGGATGAAAACCTGCTCCAGAGCGCTCTTGACCTCAGACTGGGGCGACGGTTCATGTTTCAGCAGGACAACGACCCTAAGCACACAGCCAAGATATCAAAGGAGTGGCTTCAGGACAACTCTGTGAATGTCCTTGAGTGGCCCAGCCAGAGCCCAGACTTGAATCCGATTGAACATCTCTGGAGAGATCTGAAAATGGCTGTGCACCGACGCTTCCCATCCAACCTGATGGAGCTTGAGAGGTGCTGCAAAGAGGAATGGGCGAAACTGCCCAAAGAGAGGTGTGCCAAACTTGTGGCATCATATTCAAAAAGACTTGAGGCTGTAATTGCTGCCAAAGGTGCATCAACAAAGTATTGAGCAAACGCTGTGAATACTTATGTACATGTGATTTTTTTTAGTTTTTTATTTTTAATAAATTTGCAAAACTCTCTAAAAAGCTTATTTCCCTTTGTCATTATGGGGTATTGTGTGTAGAATTTTGAGGACAGAAATGAATTTATTCCATTTTGGAATAAGGCTGTAACATGACAGAATGTGGAAAACGTGAAGTGCTGTGAATACTTTCCGGATGCACTGTATATAAAAAATGAAGATTTCATTCAAGGATCAAGTGTTCCTTGAACAAAGTACACAGTTTTCAGTGAGTGCTTAGTGAACAGCAATGACAAACTCTTACCAACACCAGCAGCTCTAAGTGTTTGGCCATCTCGCAGAATGAGCTTTTCATCGTCATCTAAACTCATCACCAACTCATTAGTCTGCAAAAAAAAAAAGTTTCCACTTAAATGGCAACTTGGGATTTCAAAGGACCACAGAATTCTCCAACAATATGTATTTGTGAAACATACAGCCAAGATGAAAATTTTAGTTTTCCAACTATAATACAAAACTCATGATTTCTGGGATTGAAATGTTGCAGACACCAGCTGGTTCAGTAAATGGACAGATGATTTGCAGCTCATTCCATGGTGCCATTCTAATACAAAATCTTTTAGCCAATAGTTGGCTCGAACAATCACAACTCTTAATGTTAGGATTTGCTAGCAGCTCCACCAATTGTGACAGTATAAACTGAAAAAAAAAGAAAAAGAAAACAAGCATTGCTTGATTTTTAACATAAACGTAGCGTCAGGAGTGTGTTTCACTTCCACTGGTGGTTCACTCACCAATTTGTGCTTTTAAGCACTTTCATTAATGCAAGTTAAGTCTGGCCATTATGTCAGCATCCTCCAACTGTTTTATCGAGGATCATTTGGGAGCTGACTTGTGTGGACTTGGGGTAGCAAGAATCCCAGAATGCATTTCTTATCAAACTGGGCCATGGTGGGGATTTTAAGCCAGGCTAAAAAAGCTGTAATAATTTTTGTCCAAGGACTCCCATTATGTCACTTAATTAAGATTTTTTTTGGGGGGGGGGGGTTCAAGAAAGAAAGTAATCATTTAGATTTTGAATATGTGGTCAATTTATCTAGACAATGCCTATTTGAAAATTTGTTCCAATGTTTTTGGAGGTGTGACTATCTGGCCGGGTAAGACCGTCCTCACATCTCGGGTCATCTCAGCAACTAGCAGCCCGGCTCCCAAGATGACTAGTGATGACCAATGTCCGTTGTCATCCTGGGTAGAACAGTCTTATCTCGTAAGCCCTTTGGTAATTTACCACTGGCTCTTAAATCTCCTTAGTGTTTTGATACATTATACAATTCCATCTGGGAGATAAATTTTGGTCTGAGAGATGAAATGTAGTATTTGTTGCTACCACATTAGTTTCTCAAAGCAAAGTTAAGGTTCATGTCTTTATTTAAGAGTACAGCCTCTGGGGGGTCCTTATATATAGTATGTGCAGATATCACCAGATTTCAGTAAAAAATTAAGAAATACATATAAATGAACATGAATAGAGGCAGTGCACTCTATTTTAAATTTCTTTTCTTTTTTTAAAGATATTACAGATTGGATAACATCTTTTGACAGTCACTAACCTAATTGACATTCACTGTCACTTAGGTTATTCCGAAAAAGCCTGTTAGTGGATGTTTGAGTTGAGATTATTTTGTCACAGTACAGTAAAGTAGAGTTGTGTTGAAGTGTAATCACTAGAGCGGTGTTAGCAAGAACGCTGCTGTTCCAAATTGCAAATTGATCAAATTTTGCATATTCTGTATTGAGAAAGGCCTATTGAATAACACAGCTTTAGAAGTGTCTGTCAGCGGACCAGTGGCATACCATTTTTATGTGTCATATGCCACTATAAAAAAAGTTGCATACCATGAGCCACTTTTCAATCTTGGTGCTGCTGAAATTTAGTTGCTTGAGGACACTTGGCCTTGAGATACACGCCTAGTTTCTGGCCCAGCAGTGTGACACTTGTGTCCTTTAGATTAGCCATTCTTAACCAGTGGGCCTCACAGCGCCATCTAGTGGGCCACGGTGGTACTTGACAGTGGTACTGTCAAATGGTGAGATAAAAAATTTTTTTTTTTTTTTGGTAATTTACAAAGCTAGTTATTTTTTATATCCAAATGTGCTCAAGAATTCACACAAATGAAAAACTTCAAATTAAAATGCATAATTTCAATGACCAGTTACGTTAAAATATCACCAGCCAATCACCACACATCATCAGGTTGAGACAAACGTGTTTTGCCGCTGTTAGCTAGCTAACATTCCGTAACGTAACGTTTGGATGCAGTGACACATAATGGATCGGTTTTTGAAATGAAAAAGTGATGTGACAGACAACCCTGTGCCATAAAAGCTCCAAAGCGCGTGGTGAGGAAATATGACCCTGAATACATACAATTTGTAATCATAATGACAGCACAGTGTGTTGAATGTGGTGAAATCCTGTCAAATGAGGCGCTAAAACCATCGAAGCTCCAGAGACACTTAAACACAAACACCCGGGATGTTATGGGGTTTTTTCTGATTTATTAGGGAAGGTGGGCCTCAAGTTACAAAAAGGTTGAGAACCCCTGCTTTAGATACATACCTTTGCTCCATGTGCTTGGTGGATAATCTTCATTGTGTCTGAAAATACAAGAGAATGGAATCAAATGCAGAGTATGTATTTTGCCAGATGCCATAGAGTGAACACACATAAAATTACAACCTTCTCAGATTTGAAGGATTCATCAAAATGACCTCTGACACACTACATGTCCTCTCATTTAGCTACCTTTAGTATTATTTTGAGCTCTGGTAGCTTAAGATGGGCAACTGGCTTATACTGAAACTACAAAAAAAAATTAATAATAATTTTATATATATATATATANTATACACACACACACACACACACACACACACACACACACACATATACATATATCTCGAAACAAATGTATAATCAACATAAGAAGTGATAATGAAAAGCTCTGTTTGTAGCCCCAACACGTCTCATCTTTGGAGACTCTGCAGATACATTATCTGATTTTTGGTTAGTCTTTTTTTCCACTATAATCACACTGAACAATATGTTGCTTCAAAAATCAATTGTAAAAACTACAAAAAACATAACTTCAGAGAAAATATGGAATATTATTAGAAAAAAACTGATTTGTCACACCATTAATGCAAATCACGTCAGGCAAACATACCATAAGCATATTTCTTGAAAGGAGGAGGAAGACCTGGTCTTGTTGCAATATCTGGAAGAAAGACATGGAACTTTCTGTTATGCTGGGTTTGCACATTACCATACTACTACCTTTGTATAAAATATGTATAAGTAACTGTATATGTTTATATTTTTTGTATATATGTTCTGTGTGTGTAAGGTGAAGGGGGCTACAACTTTCATTTAATTGTGCAGCTCTGTGCTGTAGAATGACAAATAAATGTACCTTGAATACGTTATGATATGACAGCCTGTCGTTCTATTTACTCACCGTCTCTGACGAGCTGTATGAAGTCAAGCACCGTTTGGTCTACATCGACTCCGTGAAACACAACTGGTTTGAAATTTCTGTGCTCGAAGGACCTCACCAGACGAACAGTGACAACAGCTTCACCGGCCATGTCCTGCTGCTGGACACTCCGCTGCCACTTCGTGGAACACTGGCGTGTTGCTAAACAACTATGTTGGTTAGCATGGGTGTGTTTAGCTGCTGCGCTGCTTCTTCTTCTTCTTCTTCTTCTTCTTCTTCTTCTTCTTCTTCTTCGTCTTTGGGTTTATTGGCGGGTCGCAAACCAGCTTTAGCTGCATACCGCCACCTACTTTACCGGAGTATGTAGTATGAAATCATTGTCCCCGGATTACTCCTCTCGTTAGGTAAATGTATGGAAAGAAAAGATCAAAAAGATTTACTAATGTGTACAACAATTTGTGCATAATGTTGGGTACTCACAAATGCGTGTTCCAATCCACACACAAATACCAAACAATTTGAAAACAGTTTTACAAATGCACACATCACAACCTGAATAAATATTTATATTTTACGTACAGATTTTTAACTTCAACTTCACATATCTGATCATTTTCGCTTTCAAAAAGCTTTCTCTGCATACAAATGTCTAAAAATATTTGTGACATTCTTTTGTATTTATTAACAGATTGTTAAATGTGTGTGCACGGATTACGCACAGATCAGGTAACTCTCGCTTGTGGAATTTTGAGACTATATCATATGGAATATTATATCATTCAAAAAGGTGTACTTGAAAACAGTGTTTTGTATCTGTAACCGTAGTTTTGTAAACTTGTGCATTGAAGTTTGTATCATAAGCTTAGTTTTGCAAACTTGTGCATTGTTTTGCATAGTTTTGTACATTTGACTTTTGACTTGTACATTTTATTCCCTGTCTGCAAACTCTGTTTTGCAAGTCTGTGCATTCAGATGCAGGCTTGCAAACTTTCACAATCTTGGTGGCAAAAATATGCACAGGTTTTGACGGATTTACTACGTGGCAATGTTTTGTACACAGGGTGTCGCAAAAGAAACAGGCTATTCGCAAGGGAGGAAGGGCGGGATCTCCACCTTCTGACCAATCAGTGTCTTTGGAATCGCCATGCACAACACATAATGTTAAAGGTCGAACAGCTCCACACAGATTCAAATGCATGCTGCATTTAAATACTGGTGGAAAACTGGGACATCTGGACTTTTGGTGAATTCGTGTGTAATTTCAAAGTGGAAAATACGTTTACTTACATCCTACTGTAAGCATTTTGGTATATAATGGGTAGCCTACCTACAGGGTACTTTAGAGGAAAGGTGAAATAAATTATACTGTAAGTATTTTTGTAAGTACTGAGTTTCCATGGGGTACAGTAGGGCTTACTGGTAAACAGAGCCGGTACGTCTTAAGTAATTATGGTATAACATATTTCACAGTTTAGCAGTGATGTGGTACCAAAACGTAATATACTAATGGATGAAGTGCAATAAAAAATTTAATTGCAGTTGTGACAATCATTTCTTACAGGTGTGCCTTCGGCAGGCCATCTACACCCACACTCCAGGGATTTTTTATGCCCATGTCTTCTACTTCATTGTATGATTTAGAATAAGAACAAGTCGAGAAATGGATCTGTTTTTTGTTCATCGAGAACTGCAGAAGCTCGGGCATGCTGGAGTAGAAATCAAACTTACCTTTCTCAAGTGCACAGCTATGGAAGGATTGTATGGATATGGATATGGATTGTATTGTCATGTGAGGACGAACATAATACAGTAATGTAATAATGTCACCAGAGGGGAACCCTCTGGGCCTCTTAGGTATTAGAAAAAATATTGATTTTTTTTTTACTCCTAATACATTTGTATTATTTATTTATTTATGTATTTTTTTGTTTTTATTCAATATCTAATAGTAATAATTTATAGATTATTGTTATAAACGTGGACTCACTTCTCTTGGCAAACAGTGGGTTAATATAACGCAACAGGACATGGACCAATCACAGTTTTTCTTCTGACAGTATCAGGGTGAATCAGTGACTCCCTCTGGTTGGCAGGGCCTTCAGTAGCTATAATGAATGCCCGTGTAATACAAGTCAACGAGGGCATGAATTTGATATTGACAGCTGTCTTAGCATATCATATTTTGTTGTGAGTGTTGAGTTGTGGGTGGGATCATTTCCTGACATCTTCCAGGCATTTGCAAATATCTAGTGGATAAAAAAGTTGTCAGTGAGTTATCAAGGAGAAAAAAAGATGACAACTACTAGGAAGGACAAAGCAATTTGCTGATTGAACTGTGCTGGTCTCATTGTGAGCATTGTCAATCTGTGGGAATTTGTACAGTTAGATCTGTAACTCTGATTTTAGGCTGACCTTTGTTCAATTTTGTGTCTTAATTTTTGCTATGTTTGAATTTATGTTGGGTATTGCAGTGTTCAGGCACATGAGTCAGTATGAAATGGATACATTTGTAATTTTCTTATAACAGCATGTAATCAAGATACATTTCATTGAGAAATAAACAAATTCATTTTATTTTTTTATCATTTGATAATCACAGTTTTCTATGCAAGTTGTACGAAATAGTTTTACATGTCATAATTAAATGTAGTGATGTCATATAGCCAGCTTTGTGTGCCTGGTTTTCCATAATGACCTTTGTGTGTTGTGAAGCCATTTAGGGCAAATAAACCTTTTAATATGCTGAACGTTTATGTGACATAGGGTTCTTGCTATTATTTGCATTGCTTTGTTTGATTGTTTATTGCCACATGTGGTCCCATGGTCCTATTGAAGGCCCAGGGTCCAGGGCCACGGTTTGCCACTGAATGTCACATATATATATATATATATGAAGATGGGTCAAACATAACTAATCTTGAATGTTAAATGAGGAAGGCCTTCTGATGAACCTAGTATTTATTTACATTCTTTTAATTAGACTGCAGAAAGTTATAAAAAATCTTGACTGTACTCCCCTTGTTACCCTGTAATATTAGGGATGCGGGCTGGTTTATAAAGTATCCACTGTTCCCCCCTCTATAATTACACAGGAACAACGTGTGTAGGCTGCATTATAAATGTTTTATTCTGTATATACCAAAACAAAACTTAACATTAAATTGTTCATTTTTTTATTTCTTGTAGTTTTTCTTGTGGCTCTTCCTCTCTTTCTTGTTCTTTTTCTTTTCCTCCTCCAATGAAGATGTCAGTGATGGTGAGGAAGAGGACAAGGAAGAAGCTGCCACCCATTTCTTTTCTGCTTTTGGCCATAAAAGAAAAAAAGTAAATAATTGTAACCTGTAAAGTGCAGAATTGACTCCACTAATACATATAAAACATGGCTTAACAACAAGAACATTTAACAAAAGTATAATATTCAAGGGTCAAAGTTCAAGATTCTTTATTTGTCACATGCACAGAGATACAAGTAAAACATGCAGTGAAATGAAGGGGATGCTCAGTTACTGTGCAAAAATAAATAAAATAGGATAAAATAAAATAATAATAATAATTTGGCTCAATAAAAACTGTCAGTGTTCATCATATAAAGAGTCGGTCTAGACCTGCTCCATATGAAAAAGTGCCCTGAGATAACTTTGTTATGATATGGCGCTATACAAATAAAACTGAATTGAATCATGAGGTTCTTAGACAAAATTGTCTTTTGCTAGTCACATTTTCTCTATACATGCTAACATTATTAGCTTAAGCCTATGGCATTTTACATTGCATACATTAGCCTAGCAGCTAGCAAACTTTTCCACTACTCAGAGCTTAACAAATAACATGTATTATTTATGCTTTTTCTTACTCACCGCTTGTTTAAGCCACTGCATCTCCCAGCAGAACAGCACGGTTGAATTTCAGCCTGCATGCACGTTTTTTTCAGCCTAACAATGTTGAAACAGAGAAGCCAATGCTACCACAGCGAGAGAGCAACAAGATAGCAGTTAGCTAGCAAAGACTGCTGATTGATTACTCTGCTCTACAACAAATCACCTGATTGGTTCACTTCTGTATTGATCAGAAGAACAATATTAACCCTTTCTTTGCCACGAACAATATTTTTTGTGCTAATACAGCATGGTGAATGACTTTTTCATTAGTGAGAAAATTTCAGCTTTAAATGCTTTTTCTGAATGGTGTAACCAGATTTTGAACCACATTTGTTTGCTTCTCTAGCATGAGCAACAAAGATATCAATCATGTGAGCATGTGTGTTATAGCGTGATAAGGACCCTGATAATTCTACATCTTTCATTGAGAAAGAATTAAAGTGTGGGACAGCCATGGTCCCTGCCATAAAACAAGTCTCTGTTAAGACTCAAGGATGAAGTTTCCCTAAACATCATGTTACCAGTATGACCTCCAGGCCATAAACCATGACCCACCAGGACTCAGGGATCATTAAGGGAAAGCTAAGTGACAATTGCCCAATTTACGACAGGTCTGTAGTAAACTAGTCAAATACACCCACATTCCAGGATATGGGCTGAAAATTCAAGACTCTGAACTCTTGACACAAGAACAAAGGAACTGACTTTGCCATGCTGAATTGGAAATGTGAATATGCATTTACATATCAAGTAAATTGATCATAGCTTGTAATGAAATAAGATTTAAGCTTAAATGCCTGATATGATCTCTGAGTGCAGATGTGTCTGTGTGGGGGTGAGCCCTTCTTCTGCATCTCCCCCCTCCTCTTCTACATTCCTGTAGCAGAGATCAGAGCTGGATGACCTGTAGTAATTCTATTTTACTTATTTCATTTACTATACCTATGAAGATACATATATGTGGATATACATAGAGATCTAGGTGCATGGGTTAAGTTTATGTGTCACTGAATTGTTAACAGATTCCCCAATTGTGACACACACACACACACACACAGCGTGTGCTTGTTTTCTTCTCCTCTTAGGAGAAAGACAGAGACATCTCCCTGATCAAAGGAACCCTGGTATATATTGAGTTTATTCTGATTCACCCATTCATTTGCTGTGCATATTTAGGTACCCATATGCATATATATACACAGATATATATATGGTAAATTTGTATGTGTGGTGCAACAATAACATGTTGCTGTGACTATCTTTATAAGGCGTTTGGTATCATTCTGCAGAAGAGAATGCCACACTTTTAAATATGGAAGCATTAGACATGTGATCAACTTTATTACCTAAATTAATTATTCAGAAAGAAATTTGAACAGAGAAAATAGTTAAGTTATAATAGATGTAGGGTGGGTGGAGTAAAGTTTCCCGCCATGGACATCAGACATCGCCGCCCCTTTTACAGAAAACTATAAGACAAGAAGACACCCTAAGATCTAACAGTTCATGCTCTTTGTTTGTATTCTATTCTACTCTTATACTCTGTGTTATCGGCCTTGTCCCGGGTGAGCGGGCCGCTGGTTCATTCGTCCGGAGACCTGCGCATGGCTCTGCTCTTTAGAGCCTGACCACTGGCCTATACAGAGTGGGTCCAGAAGATTGCCCGTCAGCGGTATCCGAACCGCACAGAACTTGCTGAAGGCCCTCTGCCTCATCCAGCCAACTTTGGAAGCAAGAACTGTCTGAAATAAGATTGTTCCACCTCTGTGTTCTAACACCATAAAAGTTAGAACTGAAGAAACTCTGAATCCTTCACACTCCGGCCAAGTGGGTGTGTGTGAAGATGTCATCATTCTCTCTACCTGCTGACAGAGAGAGAAAATCCGATTCAAGCCGAATCACTACGAGGGATTGAACGTACCCCAAAGATGCCTGACGTAGAGACCAGTGTCTCGAGCCAAGTTGCCGCTTGGGGACGAGCACACCCGAGGAGGCCTGAAAGCTCCAGATCAGGCCCAAGAGAAACGTCTCCCTCCCCCCTTCCGGAGAGACTTCTGCCCTGGCTATCTGAACCACCAGGTGAAACTTTTCCTGTGATATTGGGGTTGATGCTATAGATTACCTAAAGTAATTTAGCGTTAGATCAGGAATAGGATTGTCCTTCAATAATCATGATAAACAATCTAAAACATTTCCCTCTGCTTCCTAATAACCTCTCAGCTGCTGAACGATGCATTAACGTGATTTCACTGGTCAGTGTTAAAGCTATCCACTGAGTGATTCCCTGTGTTTACACGAGTTAACAGCTTTTCAAAATAATAATTCACTGTCATCCGGTATACAATGGTCCTCTTTTCATGCATTAATTGTCTGTCGTTGTATTCAGAATTTCTTTCATACATTTATTAATTGTTCATCGCTGTGTATTCATTTGATTTGAGTCTTAGTTCTTTCTAAATTTATTCAGTTATTATTATTGTAGCTCCCTCCAGTAATAGAAACGAGGCACGACGAGGTCATGATTAAAAAACGGGGCTTATTCCATGCCAGACCAACCCGTGAGAAATGGGTTGAAAGAGAAATAAAATAAATAAAGGAGTACAACAAAACAAAATGCGTATGTCTGTCTTCCTATAACTTTGCTGTGGGTAGTATAACAAGCTAACACAGTCATATTACCTTACATTGTATAGTTATCTTTTACACTTGAAATGTCAGAAATAATGTAACCGTAGCCTTATACTGTATGCTAATTTCCGGCTTATTCACTTGTGGCTAACAGCTAAGTAACATGCATTACTTTACTACACAGAACTGAATTGAACATACCTCGTAGGCTGCTAATTACTTAAGAGGGGCTGAATACTTCATCTTC
>LKNJ01008925.1:2688-22769 GCA_002120245.1 Maccullochella peelii | reverse complement strand
CAGGAGGGATCTGATTGGCTGCTGCAGGTCGTGTGGTTATCCAGAGGCGAGCAGAGGGAAGCAGGTTCCCCCTGATGAGGTTTGTCAGCAGCACATCCACTGAGGTGGACTCTGTAGCATCAGTCAGGATTTTAGTGTTGTGGAAGTCCAGAGGAAGTCGACACTCATCCAGACCGTCAAAGATGAACACAACCTGGAACTCTTCAAACCTGCAGATTCCTGCTTCTTTGGTTTCAGTAAAGAAGTGATGAACAAGTTCCACCAAGCTGTACTTTTTCTCTTTCAGCACATTCAGCTCTCTGAAAGTGAATGGAAATGTGAATTGTATGTCCTGGTTGGCTTTGTCTTCAGCCCAGTCCAGAGTGAACTTCTGTGTTAAGACTGTTTTCCCAATGCCAGCCACTCCCTTTGTCATCACTGTTCTGATTGGTTGATCTCTTCCAGGTGAGGGTTTAAAGATGTCTTCACATCTGATTGTTGTTTCTGGTCTGTCTGGTTTCCTGGATGCTGTTTCAATCTGTCTGACCTCATGTTCCATGTTGACCTTTCCGGTTTCTTCCATTGTGATATAGATCTCAGTGTAGATCTCATGTAGAAGTTTAGAATTTCCTGCCTTTGTGATTTTCTCAAACACACTTTGAAACCTGTTCTTCAGGTTTGATTTGAGTTTACGCTGGCACTCAGTAGGAATCTCTGAATGAATAAAAATGAGATGACACAATTGAGAGAACACCACAGTAAATGTAAGTCATCAAAAACTTTTTCCAATAAGTGTGCACATTTCTAGCTTTAATTCATTTGAACATGAGGCTATCCAGAATATTGCATGTGCCTCATCTCAGATGAAAACGGCTGCACTGTAGCATTCAAGGAAAATCTTTCCTTTTGTATTTTTCAACTGGTGCGCTATTCTCTAGCTTTGGGTCAGCATGCCAAGGCCCCCACCCTCGCCTGTTGCCCCACTGGCATGCACCCGACCCTTACATCCAGCTTTGCAACAAGCCTTTTCCATCTGGCTCCAAGAAGAAGCCCCAGTCTCTCAAATCTGGTTGAGGTAGTTCGCTTCCAAGTTTGCTCTTTTTTAAGGGTTCTGAATTCATTCTTGGTCTGACCCTTCATCTGGGACTAATTTGTCTTTGATGACCCTACCAGAAGCTATTGCTCCAACAGCACAGCTTCCTGGGTCGGGAGACGGCAAATCTTTGAGGGGTCTTTCTTGAGATTAGGAGGGCAAAATCAATATTTGCATCTACTGTATCTGTTAACACTGTCATGTATATTACCTTACCATGTCCAAAAATGTTATGGTAAATCGACTTGACTTATATAGCGTTTTTTCCAACCTTAACTGTGGCTCAGTCTTGCCCAAGGACACTTTGACATATGGAGACGGTGATTGAACCGCCAACCCTGGGATCAATGGATAACCCGCGCTACCTCCTGAGCCTGTTTTAAGGACCTACCTGCAGGTTCTAAGGTGGTTTTTGGTAATTTCTCCACTAGATCATTCAGATTCATTGAAACCAAAATCATTCTGGTCACATTAATAGTGTTTATACAGTACATCTTTTCCATCTGATCCACTGTGTCCATCCTGTCAGCATTTTCCAGTTGACTTTTTGGGATTGCTGGGAAGCCTTCCAGCCCCCCCTCCTGTTGCAGGAGCCACTTGAATTTTTTAAAGTCCTCGGCTCCCAAATTCTCCAAAGTTCCCAAGAGGACCTGTTTAGGTGTTGCCATCTGCCCTCCCTGCCAAGATAAAAAACATGTCATTTTTATTGTATCTTTATAACCATCACTGAAAGCATAGATTAATAATTAGTGTCAAGAAAATAGTGAGAAAAAACGTTTAATGTATGCTGCACATAATTAACAATGAGTCACTCAAAGGAGTGGAAGTGGAAGTATCTTGGGCTGTCTTTTGCCATAATTACAACAAATGTGAAGACTGACCTGCTAGCTGCAACCCAAGTGAGGCAGCGGAGGCACCAGAAACTATACACCCTCGTCTGACTCAAGACACATAGTGCAGTTGTAGGACGTTGAAATTCCCAAATTTCTAATAGAAACCCGCAAAACGTGATTTCTCTTATATTCACAACATTTTTATAGCACCCACAAAATTAATTTATTATAAATAAACCTCCAAGTCTGTTTTCGTTACAATCCCAAGTTTTAAAACCACAATTGGTTATTAGTTCTTATTAGATCTTTTACGTTCTCTATTCATCTGTACTTATGTATTTCCTCGTGCTGCTGCAACACCTGAATTTCCCCTCTGGGGATCAATGAAGTATGATCTTATCTTAACCAAAGAATTTGTTACACCGCAAAATGCATTTATTATAATTCCAACATGTATCACAGCATATCCAAAAATGGTTTTAACCCAAAACTTGCGTTGCACCACTGTTTCTTTATAGTCATAAAATTGTATGTATTGTATACAAAGTATATATTTTTCATTTGGTTTTAACCCTAATATTAAGCATGGTGGCACCCAATAATGATTTGTATAAGCCCAAAATTTGGTATTGTAGCACCATTTCTGTCCCTTAGCAGCCAGTGAGTTCAGTTATACCCTTTGCTGGCTCTACAGAATACTGTGCAAAATACTGGACCAGCTGACACTCTGAGCAGGTTCATCCAGGAAGGGTTTCGAAGCCTCTGGGACAGCTGAGACATGAACTGTGTAAATGTCAGTGAAACCAAGTGAGTGTCATCACGTCATCTCAGATTATAATCAAACTTCTGTTGATTCTACCTGTGAACCACTAAAACAAATCATCAAATCATTATTCTTCAACTCAAATAGATATTCTGAAACAGCCAATCAGCATCAAGAAGCCTTTCTACTGTACAGTTAATCAGTGATACAGCACAATGTGATCAAAGTGATCCTGATCATCAAACATTTACAGATTCCTCTGGTAGGATTCTCACCTGCTGAACTCACTTCAGGTCAACTTACAGACACTTTCCACCTTCATGTGTCGAGGAAACGCTGGGAGAGAAGAAGCTGCTCATTTCTTCCTCATCAGTCCTGGTGTCTGTGTGCATCTGATCTGAGGACACCGTCACACCCTCATACCTTCAGAGTCCAAGTCTAAACACATCAGAGTGACGTCAAAACCAGTCTAACCTGTGTCAGAAAGCCAGTCAGTGTCAGAGAAGTCACACATCAGATGGTGTAGTTCTGCTATCTGTCCACTAGATGGTGCTAACTAACCATCTAATGAAATAAGGATCAGCTCAGTTTAGAAATATGTAATGCAGTGCAGCAACTTGGATCACGTCTCACTGATGAGAAATAATGTGAGGTTTACATGTATTTCTTTATGAATGATTTGGTGAAAAATGCTTCTTTATTGATTGCATTCTTCTACAGTGATTTTCAACGTGTATTTCAAGACCTTGTAGAGATGAGAACTTTAGGGAAACTACAGGGAACTTCTGCACCAGGATGTAAATGATTATTTTAAAAGTTCACTGTCAAAATACAGTGAGCAGATACACATGAACCCGTCAAATAACCAAAACATCAAATGACAATAAATAAGCAAACAAGAAAGTTAAAACTCTGTCACATCTAAACATCTCATGCTATCATTGTCAAGCTTGTTTCAGATCAAACTCAATGTTCCATCCTGTATAAAATACAAAGTCCAAGTAACATGAGGCTCTGGATTCCACTGGAGCAAAGCTGAATGTTGGAGCTGATCCTGGACCAGTATCATTAAAGACATGACATACAACCCTTACTCACTGTGTGTGTGGGAGGGGACATTACAGTAAATGTGAGGACATTGTGTGTGACCTTCAAACTCAGAATGAGACAAATAAACTCAGTGAGAAAACAGTTGAGACTCAGAAGTCCAGTTTTTATTGTGGTGTGCAATTCACATTCAGCTTTATATTATTTTTCATCTGATTTCCTCCTTTTGTTTAATTTTGTTTTCCTCCTTTGGTTATTGATTGAGTGATTTATGTTTATCTTATAACATAGACTTTATAGGTTATAGATTAGATTGAATGTTTTCATTGATTTTTATTTATTATGATATTTAAATCACCAACTGGTTCATTTAAATGATATATATTCTTTGACTTTTGTCTTTCTGTTTGAACCTCTGGATAACCGTTTACATTTCAAAAACCATCACTCACTACAAGAAGAAACACGTTTGCTGAAGCAGAACATTTTATTGCAGTCAATTTGCAGTTCAGCCCAGTAGCTCCATACTGAAAAAAATAAATACTATATCAGTATTTTGGCAGAATTCTGTTCTTATTTAACAAACAAGCAAACCACACCCACAGAGTCTAAACAGCTAATTTCTCAACCAACTGTAAGAAGGAATCGTCCTCCTCCAAATGTATGCTATATTCTGTAAGTCCAAATACCCAGTAACCAGCTCACAGAACAATGAGGCTCGCAAAAACTAGCAGGTTAGGCCAGACATCTGTTAGCAGGTAAGTGTAGTTTGCTTCCCAAAATTTGAAACCCTGCTATACATATAAAATGCTGAAACAATTATACACGTAAAGAAATAATCATCACCTCGACATGGCAAATATGTACTGTACACTGTCTCACCTGCAGGTAAAACACATGAAAACTTAAAGATGAATACAGTTAGTTTGGAGAGACGTTCTTTTTCAAACTTAATGCAAAACTTGCAGCTCTAATTAATCACATTTGATTGTTGCTGCTGCCATCTGCTGAGATTACAACTGAGTAACAGTGTCAATGTTCTTGCACATAAGTGAATAGTCCACAATAATTAAACCATGTTCAGTTAGCCCAAACAAAGACTCTACCCAGTTTTACAAAGCGTCATGCTCTTTCAATACAGAAATGAATACCAAAGTCAAAGGACAGAAATAGTAATATTATCAGTTTAAGTTGTGTGTGATAGCACACAACGGTTATTTTAGCAGCTGTTGTGAGTGTTTCTGTACACAGGATGCGACTCTCCCTCTTACAGGTCACACAGAGACACTGAGGAACCAGGCCACAACCCAAACCCAGGATAAAGAGGTTCAGTGAATGTGGTGTTGAAGGTGTAGATGTGGGTCAGTCTGTCAGAAGAGACTTTGTAGAAGGACAGAGCGCCAGCAGGACAGTCCACATACACTCCTACTCTGTCAGAGACAGAGAGGAAGAAGAAGTAGGAGGATATTAGTCTGGTATTGTGCCAGACATAGTAACCACCAACAGAGCAGTTCAGACACCAGGACTGATAATTCCCTCCAACCTTGCAGTCAGCACTTTCTCCTCTCCTGCTGATTCCTCTGTAACTCACTGATATATCAACCCTTCCATTCCACTTGACCTCCCAGTAACAGCGACCAGTCAGACCATTTCTACACAGCACCTTTGTCGAGCTGTTAAGTTCTTGCTCTCCCACCACTGTCGCATTCCTGTTGCTGTCAGACAGTTTGAGGTTTCTGTCTGCTGTGTCAGGGTCTAGTGTGAGTTCACATGCATCTAATAGAGAGAACAAGACACAATACAGCAGCAGGTTATCAGCTAATACAACTGCTAGGTTTGTTTTTTATTTATCAATATGTTGTTAATTTCTATTAGGTTATTGTTTGTTATTTAAAGATTACTAAAAGACTGTAATATATAACCAGGCTGGTACATTTGCTGAGTCATCTACTGTCTGTGGGGTTTGAATGACTATGGAATTGATTTTGTGCTTTTCTGTTCTCATGGATCAAACTGAATCTACACTCACACTTCCTCAGACCAGGTTTCAGTCTCTGCTCTCCACCATGGTCCACACTGGAAGACAAAACACAGTCAGAATGATTTTCCATCCTACATGAGTCCTAACTGCTGTTCAACAAGAAGATGTGTTCCCAAGTTTGTCAGTGTAACAGAGAAAGAGTGTGTGAGATCCTGTGATCTGTCCATACCTGAGAGTACCCAGTCTCCAGTGTGGATCCTTCAGTCCAGCAGACAGCAGCTTCACTCCTGAGTCTCCTGGATGATTGTAGCTCAAGTCCAGCTCTCTCAGATGGGAGGGGTTGGATCTCAGAGCTGAGGCCAGAGAAGCACAGCCTTCCTCTGTGATCAGACAGCCTGAAAGTCTGTAATTAATTCTGTAAAATTAAGTCAAGTGTTCGAGGACTGAACAACAAATTAAGGGAAATGCAGAAATATCCACGAAGAAAAGCTATTCCCAAGAACAAAAAGTGTTATTGCAAAAAGTTGGTAAAACAACTCATTTAAACTTACGTAAGCAGAAAAGTCTACACATACTGGGTATCTTCAGTGCCAGTGAAAAGCAATCTTTGAATAGTTATCTGTGTAACAAACTCGAGTTCTGACCTGAGAGTTTTTAGTGTACAATGTGGACTCTCCAGTCCAGCAGAGAGCAGCTTAATTCCTGAATCCTGCAGGTCGTTGTTACTCAGGTCCAGCTCTGTCAGACTAGAGGACTGGGAGCTGAGAACTGAGGACAGAGCTTCACAGCTTCTCTCTGACAGATGACATCCACTTAGCCTGAAGAAGAAATAGTAATGAAGAAAATAAAAGGTTTATTTTTTGACAATGAAATATAGTATATTTTTGATATAGTTAATTTATCTAGTAACAATCCACTTACAGAGCTCTGTTGGAGGCTTTGACCACTGGAGTCATCCTCAGAAGAGCCTCTTCTGAAGCAGAGTATTTCTTCAAGTCAAACACGTCCAGATCTTTCTCTGATGACAGTAAGATGAAGACCAGAGCTGACCACTGAGCAGGGGAGAGTTTATCTGTGGAGAGACTTCCTGAATTCAGGTACTGTTGGATCTCCTCCACTAGAGAACAATCATTCAGTTCATTCAGACAGTGGAACAGATTGATGCTTCTGTCTGGAGACAGATTCTTCCTAATCTTCTTCTTGATGTACTCAACTGTGTTCTGGTTGGTCTGTGAGCTACTTTCTGTCTCTGTCAGTAGACCTTGTAGACGTTTCTGATTGGTCTGTAGTGAAAGACCCAGGAGGAAGCGGAGGAACAAGTCCAGGTGTCCATTTGGACTCTGCAAGGCCTTGTCCACAGCACTCTGGTAGAGATGTGTTGGTTTAGATTGGTTTCTAAATAGATTAGACCACCATGTTGCTTCTGACATCAGATTGACACCAGAGTTGATGAAGGTCAGATGGACATGAAGAGCAGCCAGAAACTCCTGAACACTCAGATGGACGAAGCAGAACACCTTGTCCTGGTACAATCCACTCTCCTCTTCAAAGACCTCTGTGAACACTCCTGAGTACACTGAGGCTGCTCTGATATCGATGCCACACTCTGTCAGGTCTGATTCATAGAAGATCAGGTTGCCTTTCTGCAGCTGCTCAAAAGCCAGTTTTCCCAGAGACACAATCATCTCCCTGCTCTCTGGATTCCAGTGTGGATCTCTTCCAGATTTTCCATGATACTTGACATTCTTCAGTTTCAAATGAACCACCAGAAAACGAATGTACATTTCAGTCAGGGTATTGGGCAGCTCTCCTCTCTCTCTGGTCTTCAACACATCCTCCAGAACTGTAGCAGTGATCCAGCAAAAGACTGGGATGTGGCACATGATGTGGAGGCTTCGTGAAGTCTTGATGTGGGAAATGATCCTGCTGGCCTGCTCCTCGTCTCTGAATCTCTTCCTGAAGTACTCCTCCTTCTGTGGGTCAGTGAACCCTCTGACCTCTGTCACCATGTTAACACAGTCAGGAGGGATCTGATTGGCTGCTGCAGGTCGTGTGGTTATCCAGAGGCAAGCAGAGGGAAGCAGTTTCCCCCTGATGAGGTTTGTCAGCAGCACATCCACTGAGGTGGACTCTGTAACATCAGTCAGGATCTCATTGTTGTGGAAGTCCAGAGGAAGTCGACACTCATCCAGACCATCAAAGATGAACACAACCTGGAACTCTTCAAACCTGCAGATTCCTGCTTCTTTGGTTTCAGTAAAGAAGTGATGAACAAGTTCCACCAAGCTGTACTTTTTCTCTTTCAGCACATTCAGCTCTCTGAAAGTGAATGGAAATGTGAACTGTATGTCCTGGTTGGCTTTGTCTTCAGCCCAGTCCAGAGTGAACTTCTGTGTTAAGACTGTTTTCCCAATGCCAGCCACTCCCTTTGTCATCACTGTTCTGATTGGTTCATNGTCTTCTTGTCTGATGGTTGTTTCTGGTCTGTCTGGTTTCCTGGATGCTGTTTCAATCTGTCTGACCTCATGTTCATCATTGACCCCTCCAGTCCCCCCCTCTGTGATGTAGAGCTCTGTGTAGATCTGATTCAGAAGGGTTGGGTTTCCTGCTTTAGCAATCCCCTCAAACACACACTGGAACTTCTTCTTCAGGTTAGATTTGAGTTTACGCTGACAAACTCCAGAATGACTTCCTGAATGAACACACAACAAATAAGATCAGTAAGTGATTTATGAATAAAACACAACAATTTAATTCCGCTAAAGAATGCATAGAAACATATTTTGGTCCATCTCTTGAGACATTTATCCAGCATGTTAACTCTTTAGAGAAATCCTCTTACTGCTCTGCAGACAGTCAGCCAGCTCCTCCTGCTTCATTCTCCTCAGGAAGTCCACTGTGATCTTCACAAATGCCTCTCTGCTGCTCCTCCTCTGCTCTTCATCCTCACCGTCCAACACCTCCTCATCCTCCCTCTGACTCTCTGAGCATTCTGGGTAATCTGGACTCAGAACCTTCTGGATCTTCTTCAGCTCGCTCTTCACAAAAGTCACAATGTTCTCCTCCAGCAGCTGGAACAGAATATTATATTAACGACACAAACTAAAAATCACGGAACCAAACATCAGATCCATGTTGGACAGACGGACAATCCACTGGTCTAAAAAGTGCAGCACGGAGATTATTGAGAACACAATAGATGTAAAAGTAGTTGTTGTACAGGTACAGACCATAAATATGGAGTCCAGGTGTGTTTGATGCTGCTGGGCAGACTGACCAATGGGAACCTCTGAGCTCTCCTGGTCAACTCTGTGGAGGAATCATGACGAATCAGCTCACATTATGTCCGTCCACACAGACACAAACACAAGCTAAAGGTCCTTTGAGTCAAAGTGTTGATTACAACATTGAATCAGATGGTTTCCCCTGACATTTAAGTGTTGGTTGTACTGCTGATCCCACTGAGAATCAACAGTCCAGTCTGCATTTCTGTGCAGCTTTCAGTTCACTGTGTTGCTTAACCAGCTCGTCTGGTTTAGTCCCTCCAGCTCTTATTGACCCCTATAATACTGTGGACAGCAACACACAGCTCACAAGAGATTTCACTTCCAACTGTGTGTCAAATGAAAGCTAAAACCAACTTCTCTGGGCTACATGTTAGCAAACAGGCAAGTGTTGTGGCAAGTGTTGTTCACAGAAGTTGGTGTGGCTGTTTCTTTTATACTTGTACAACATGTATGTGTTTTTCTTTTCTGCTTGTTTGACAGACAACACGTTTTGAGCTTTGGTAGAGATGAACACTGTATCCTCTTTGAGCTTCTGCAGCCTGTAGTTATCTACAACAACCTTCTCTGTATAGACGCACATCTGCACAGAGGCACAGCTCCAGTCTGATGTGCTGCGGCCGTCGGCTGTTGCACTTTACTTTAGTGAATCCATCAGCAGCATCAATAAGATCGAGCAAGTTCGACCTCGCTCGCCCATGCGGGACAGACGCACCTAAACCGAGCTCTAATGAACCAAAAAATGATGTGATGTATACTGTGGTCCTCTATTTATATTTACATCTGTTTGTAACGTTAGTATCCTGGATATATACCATGTCAACTGGGTGTCGGCAACAATAATATCTGTTTAATGACTAGAAACTGTGTTTTCCACCTGCGAACCCAACAATCAAATCAACTCAACATGCCACAGGTGAACAGGAAAAGCGATGGTACGGATACGTCGGGTAAATCTGAACACAGGCCAAACATGTCCAGTGCTGAAATCAAAGCAGATTGATAATCTATTTCAGGACTCTGATTTCATTTGCAATACTGGTGGATTCTTTCATCGAACCTATCCAGAAGGCTATTACCGACTCCATCATGGAATCGGTAAAGGAATCCCTAAAGTATGATTTCCAAAACACGATCGGAATATTTGATGAACTACAAAAGAAGTATGATGATCTGGAGGACATCTTAGACGAACAAGAACAGTACTCCAGAAGGAACTGCCTTGTTGTTTTTGGTGTACCAGAAAACGATGGTGAAAACACTAATATGGTTGTTAGAGACATTCTTAAAAACAATCTCAACATAGAGATGCAGCCCTGTGATAACAACAGGAGCCATCACCTTGGACCAAAACCCAACAGTAAGAAAGCCAAACCACGGGGAATTATTGTCAAGTTTGCGCAATACAACGTCAGGGACAAGGTTTTCAAAGCAAAGAAAAGGCTCAAAGGATCTACACCAAAGATGCACATTCTGGAAAATCTAACGGCNTACAACATTGAATCAGATGGTTTCCCCTGACATTAAAGTGTTGGTCGTACTGCTGATCCCACTGTGAATCAACAGTCCAGTCTGCATTTCTGTGCAGCTTTCAGTTCACTGTGTTGGTTCACCAGCTCGTCTGGTTTAGTCCCTCCAACTCTTATTGACCTCTATAATACTGTGGACAGCAACGCACAGCTCACAAGTGATTTCACATCGAAAAGAAAGGAAGCCAAACCACGGGGAATTATTGTCAAGTTTGCGTAATACAACGTCAGGGACAACGTTTTCAAAGGGAAGAAAAGGCTCAAAGGATCTACACCAAAGATGCACATTCTGGAAAACCTAACGGCCAAGAGAGTGAAACTGCTTGATGACTTGCGTAAAAACACAAGGATAAGCTCACAGCCAGCTGGACTCAGGATGGACGCATCTACCTGCTTACAAACTCAAACCAACGACATGCAATCAGTGAACTGTCTGACACCAGTAAGTTGTGTTATTTTAAGAGTTTGGATCACTTGACTACATGTTTGTACTTTTACTGCTTGTTGGTTTTGAGCTTGATGGAGTTGTTTTGCCCTTCTTGGTTTACATTGGACATTTAAGTGAAATTTTTGAATTTATTGTTTTCTATTTTTAATCTTAGATGTTAGGGTTTTTTAGGTATGAGGTTGTTAGTATGGTCTTAACTATGCTACGAACAGAATAGAGTACCACACTTTGTTACCTCCTCAATAGACGCGGCCATGGAAGAAGAATTAAGCCTCGCCTACCTATGGGGAGATCACCCTGATCAACTAATTGACATTCCCGGAGAATGCATTTACAAGGATTTCTTTGGAGAATGGGAACAAGATGAGCGCTTTATGATGCCAACAGAAGGTACTCGGCGTCCTGACAGAATTTATGCAACGACTCGGATAATGAATAGACATGAAGAACAATGGGTGCCGCCACAAGNCCAAGAGAGTGAAACTGCTTGATGACTTGCGTAAAAAACACAAGGATAAGCTCGCAGCCAGCTGGACTCAGGATGGACGCATCTACCTGCTTACAAACTCAAACCAACGACATGTAATCAGTAAACTGTCTGACACCAGTAAGTTGTGTTATTTTAAGAGTTTGGATCACTTGACTACATGTTTTTACTTTTACTGCTTGTTGATTTTGATCTTGATGGAGTTGTTTTGCCCTTCTTGGTTTACATCGGACATTTAAGTGAAATTTTTGAATTTATTGTTTTCTATTTTTAATCTTAGATGTTAGGTTTTTTAGGTATGAGGTTGTTAGTATGGTCTTAAATCATTTTTACATCGTACCAGCTGAAACACATAAATAGCAAAAATAATTATTCATATTCGTTCCTACATCTAAACACTAGAAGCTTAAATAAGCATCACGATGACTTAGTCTCCTTTTTGGCCAGTATTGTCACAAGGGAGTGTGGTGAGGGAAGGACCCAAGCCCAGACAGCAGGCAGAGGTGAAAAAAAAGGGGTATCATTGGTGACAGGCAGGTTGAAAGACAGGTAGACGAACAACACTGACTAAGACAATGAACCGACAAGATACAAAGGGAGCAGACAGGCATTAATAGACACAGGACAAACGAGGGAAACAGAACCAGGTGAGACACGAGACACAGGTGAGGCAAATCATATAATCAAGACGAGGGAAAAACACTAGGGCAGGAACACACAAGAACAACAAAATGTCCACATCATAACAAGTATAGGCTGTAGTGTTGATGTGATTGGCTGCAGTGAAACTTGGCTCAATGATGCATCATATGTGGATATTCTAAACCNAAATTGTTGTATTCTTGGGGATTTTAACATCGATATCTCTAAAGTGGACAATGTTAAAAATTATTTCATAAATACTCTTTACTCTTCATCCTTTGTCCCACCATAAATACATTTACTAGAGTAACGGAATCCAGCAGGACAATTATTGATAACATCATCACAGATATTCACAATGCTTGTATTGACTCAGGAGTAATACTTTCGGATATTACAGACCATTTTCCTATAGTACTTTTTTTATTGATATTGATAAAAAGATTGATGACTCGTGTCCTAAAACGAACATTAAAGTCCTGAATGAAAAAACCTTTGCATCAGCTATGTGAAAACCTGTGAGCCAAAACCTGGGATCCAGTCTATAACTGCAAAGATTCAGACACCGCATATAATGTTTTTATTCATGAAATAACTGACTCTATTGATCGCACCACACCTGAAAAGATCATTAAATGGGCTGCTGCAGGTCAGAAATGATGGCTTACTAGGGGTATTTTAAAATCCATCAATAAAAGGAACAAACTTTATAAGCGTTATATCAAAAATCCAAGTAACGCAAACAAAGATTTATGTACAAGATACAGAAATGAGCTCACACATGTAATACAAACAAGTAAGCGGAGACATTACACCGAGCTTATTAAAGCTTCTCAGGGTGATCAAAAGCACTCCTGGAAGGTGCTCAATGAAATCCTCAGCCGGGGCCACAAAAACACTGTCTTTCCTGACACCAACATTAAATATAATGTCAGAAACGCCAGTGAAGATTTTAACTATACTGATCTTGCTAATAGTTTTAATAGTCATTTCATCTCCATAGGAGGAAATCTAGTAAAATCAGTCAACCAGAGGATGCTACTTTTAGACAATATCTTCAAGGCAACTATTTGACTCACTGTTTTTGACGCCAGCTGATAAAAATGACATTTTAAAATCATAATGAATATGAAAAGCTCCCACACAGCTGGCGCAGATGATGTTTGTAGCTAAATTCTTAAAGCTATTGTGAATGAAATTGTGGAGCCTCTTGTTTACTCTATTAATCTCTCTTTACTTTATGGGGTTGTACCTAAAGAAACTAAGATTGGTAGAATTGTACCCGTCTTTAANGCTCCCACGGACCCTCTTTTCTACAGCTACAGTCTTCTGAAGCTCACTGAGTGTAACATCCTTCACAAAGCTTGTATGATGTATAATGCTGTATATTTGCTCCAGGACAGATTTTCTGACCTTATTCCAATTTACTTTCCTTCGCATACATATAAGACATATGAGACATATCAGACATATAAGACTAGGAAACAACATGTTATAATGTGTAAAAAACGTAAACTTAAATGTATGAGTCTTAGTGTGGTTTGCAGAGGTCCACAGGTTTGGAATGAAATTGATAACAACATAAAAATGTCTCTGTCAGTATCTGTTTTCAAAAAGCGCTTAAGGCAACAGTTACTCTTAAAATATGTTAAAGCCTGAATACTCAAAATAGCTGGAGACTCTTAAGCAAATTATTCTATTCTGAAATCCATTTAAACTATATTATTATAATTTGATCTATCAAATGTTTCGACTGATGGAATAAATGTTTTGGGACCATTTCATAGTTTTATAGACTAGGATTAGATTATAGCTTAACTTTAGAAAGTGTGTTAGAAAAAATATATTTTAAATATTATCTGTTTAGTGTCTGGGCCCCTATTTTCAAGCTGTAGATAGCTTATCAGGGTGTCCCATTTCACATATTCTTATTATGTATTGTATGATCGTATTTGTATTGTATCTGTTTTTTGTGTGAATAAACATGATGATGATTCTCGTCTGTTCTCTCTTGTTCTTGTAGGTTCTCTTACTTGAGAGTGGCAACTCCTTCAGGTGTGGTCGGCTCATTGAAGCGTCTCATGTACTCGTGCATCTCTGGAAAACTCTTCTTCATGTAATCCTCTGCGCTGCTCTCCCTCACCGTCCCAAACCGAAAACCCCATGACGGGTGGTGCAGCTGACACACCAACGAAGAAAAGAAGAAGAAGAAGAATAAGGAGAGAGAGAAAAACGAAAGGAGGAGTTTAACAAAGAGATGCTTTACAGACTTTATAGTCGATGACAGAAACAGGAGAAACTCCAGCCAAAAGTGGAAAAAACACGACATGCACATAAAATTGAAATCCTGAAAATCCAGTTAAGTCGTTGTTTAACTTATGTGTGAATATATGTGGAGTACAGATATACAAATTTAAGCTTCAATTACTCCTTATAAGGAATAATAAACATCCGGGTCGACGCTACCTCATATTTATGTTTTACTTTTCATTTACTGTAGGTACTGTCACATGTGGTATGTTCATCCTAAATAAATATCATTGCATGTCAGCATGGACTCAGTGTGTTTATGTAATAATGATTGCATATACCATATTATTATTAGTGCTATGTACATATTTTTGATTATCAGGATTATCTTGAAAGTGACATGTCATTAAATTGTCTTCCAGAAGTCCAGGTCGGACCAGGACGTCAGAACAAACTGCACGTGAAGCTGTTAGATGTCTAAAGCTACAGAAAGCACAGTGAACACATAAACCTCAGCAGAAGAGCTAAGACGTCCTGCTGACGATGGTAACGACATGAGGGACGACAATGGTCAGGCAACATTCACACAACGTTCAGACAACGTTCAGGCAACATTCACACAATGTTCAGACAACATTCAGGCAACATTCAGGCAACGTTCACACAGCGTTGAGGCGACATCGCAGTGTTTGCTGGGAAGCTGCAGCAGATCTGAGCTGCACTCCACATTAAAACTAAAAAGCTAATCACACACAGATGGACATCCAATTACCCCCCCCACACTCCAGCTCCCAGCAGCCCTGGCTGTATAAACACTTACAGACGTGTTTCATGCTTCAATTAGCTGCTGAATTAAAAGTGTAATTAGGACGAGGCAGGTGACCCACAGAACAAATTTAATCTGTAATCATTTCATGACAGAAGAATAAAGCAGCTTGTTGGGTCTCTGTAAACATAAAGAGTCGGTCTAGACCTGCTCTATATGAAAAAGTGCCCTGAGATAACTTTGTTATGATATGGCGCTATATAAATAAAACTGAATTGAATTGAATTAAAGAGTTGAAGTCAACACACAGATCGGATTTGATATTTTTATCAGGAACATCTGTTTTCACTAACACTGAATGACGTCCTGGTGGTCTAGAGGTTTGAGATGCTGACCATGTGACATGTTGCATATTATCCCTCGGTTCTCTCCTCATTTCCTGTCAGCTCTCTATTGTCTCTGTCTAATAAAATATTTCTGAAAGATTATCATTATTATTAGACAGAAACCTCCTTAATGCTAACCTGTAACACGAAGGAGTTAAAGCTGCACTAATCAATATTTAAATCTGGTTTAACTAATGAATCATAACATCAGGAACAAAAGAAACCCCTTTCACTTATAATAAATAATATAATATAATAATAATCACCAACGGGACGATGATGTCACATTACAACAGATGGTGACATCACCAGGTACCAAAGACCAGCCAAAAACAGATCAACAGTTCAGTACCTGCATTCACCTGTAGATGTTGGGCTTTGGTTCTCTCTGGAGAACAGACACGTGGTATCAAAATAAAGTACTTTAAAGGACTTTGTTATCTTACCTTGGCATCGTGGATCCCTGACACCTCCTCGAAGGTCTTCTCTCCCACCATGACGGCAGCGAGGTTGGCGGTGTAGCTGGACAGCACCAGCAGGCAGAAGATGGCCCACAGGTTCATCAGAAACCGACCCGTCCAGCACTTTGGCGTCTTGGAGGAGACAGTGCGTCCGAACAGGATGGCGTAGCACAGGTTTAGCGCCGATGAGTACGAGAACACCCTGATCCTGTTGCGTCCGTG
Organism: Maccullochella peelii; assembly: GCA_002120245.1. NCBI lineage: Eukaryota > Metazoa > Chordata > Actinopteri > Centrarchiformes > Percichthyidae > Maccullochella > Maccullochella peelii. The sequence continues at coordinate 6,598 of LKNJ01008925.1, read as the reverse complement.
AGGTGTCATGCCGTACGGACTCTTCCACTCGTACAGCGTGAGGAAGAGTGCGGTGATGTGCAGCGCCAGGAAGATGCCCACCCACATGGACCAGTGCAGGGGCCACATGAAGGCACCGATGGGTGCTGCCGTGTCCTTACTGCGTACCAGGATGCCCAGGCTGGTGGAGAAGAAGGGCGATGTGAAGTCGATCACCCGGCTCCGAGCTGAGTTAATACTGAAGGAGGTGACAGCCATGTCTGCCAGTCCGTTCAGAAGATCCCCCACCAACCCAGTCCAGCGTCCCCCCTTCCACGCGCCATACTTCCCGTCTCCGACAATATAAAGGTCGAATTCGAAGCCCAGGTCCTCAGCCAGCTTCTCCAGCAGGTCGATGCAGTATCCATAGCAACACTTGCTGTAGTCTGCAGGCAGGAAGCTGCTGTTCCCGCCTGCCACCTCCCCAAAGAATCTCTCCAGAGTCTCTGAACTGTTGGTGCCGGCGTCCAGGCAGTATTGACCCGCTGGGCAGCTGCCCTCATCGTCCACGTCCCGCGTGAACACAAAGGGATGTTCCACCAGAGTCACCACCCGGACCCGACTCCCTGCCACAGGCATCCCTGCCCTCCAGCGGCCCCTGGTCCTCCCGCCTGCCCCCTCTGTCCTGTGGCGAGGTTTGGGTCCCTGCCAGACTCCCTGGTCCTCCACTTGCAGCTGGCCTCCATCCCAGCTGCCCACTGTCACCCAGGTGGGCTGACCCAGCGCATCCCGCCGCAGGCTCCAGATGTGGAAACGCTGTGAGGTGAGGACCTGAGACCGGTTCTGGTGGACTCGGACCGGACCCGTCAGACCGAAGAAAGACGTGTTGGACATGAACCTGCAGGACAGGAAAACACAGCAGGTAACACACAGACTTGCAGTAACATTGGGTTTCCATCCATGTTTTTATGATAATTTTCCATTTAGTCATAAAAAAACGACGTCAATTAAAAAAATGTGTAAAAAGATGTGTGTAAAAAGAGTTTCCTGCTGTGTGAGGAGTAACAGTTGGTGTGTGGATGAAACCAGAACCAGACTTGATGAATAAATGCTGGCGTCCATGAAGCCTGTGAGTCAAAGTGAAGGGCTGAAAACATCAGATATGTGTGGAGCGATGAGGAGGCTGTAACCTTCCTCACACAAACACATGAAAGTAACAGAAAGCTCGTATCTCCGTCATGTTCTCCACATGGTTTTCCATCGTTTGAGCTTCGACTGGAGCTCTTTGAATGACGTCTTCTTCTTCTGTGGTGGTTTAATGGCAGTGACTGGAGGATTAGCTCCACCAGCTGTTTATCTCCATCAACCAATCAACTCATGTTCACACAGCAGCAGCGGGTGGAGACGAGCAGCAGGTCAGGTTTTCTCTTCATGAGTGTCTGGAAGTTCAGTTAAAGTGTGAGCTCCATTTGGATGAAACTTGACTTATGAGAAGATCGTTTAAAGAAATATTTGAAAAGTGAATACAGAAAGTACTTCTGGAACCAGCTGTTCCTCACACTTAACAACTCCATTAATCTAAAGTCAATCTAAAGTGATTTTGGTTTCACTGTAACAAACATGAGAACCTGATGGACAGTTAGTCATTTTATTTACTGAAAGTTTTCAGAGTTTGAATTCGTTCTTATGCTCAGATGTCAGTTTGATGAGTCTGTGATCTGATTTCACATCAACACTCTGTTTCTCTTTATGCTCTTTTTCTTTTCCTTTGTACTTTTCTTCTTCTGCAGCAGATGATCCGTCCTCAGAGGTTTTTATCTCTCAGTCTGAGTGTAATTTATTTACTGTGAATGTGTATGATCTTTTTCTGTCAGTAAACTGAACGCAGCAGTTAAACCTTTTATCATCCTGTTTCCTGCTGCTGTCAGACTCTCAGACACAATGACTGACTCTGCTGCAGCTCGCTGTGTGTCAGCTCGCAGTGATTCCCTGAAGCATGCAGTGTTTCCTGCATGTTTCCTGCAGCTCACAGTGTTTCCTGCAGCTCGCAGTGTTTCCTGCAGCTCGCAGTGTTTTCTGCAGCTCACAGTGTTTCCTGCAGCTTGCAGTGTTTCCTGAAGCATGCAGTGTTTCTTGCAGTTTGCAGTGTTTCAGTTCGCAGTGTTTCCTGAAGCATGCAGTGTTTCAGCTCGCAGTGTTTCCTGAAGCTCACAGTGTTTCCTGAAGCATGCAGTGTTTCCTGAAGCTCACACTGTATCCTGAAGCATGCAGCATTTCCTGCAGCTCGCAGTGTTTCCTGAAGCTCACAATGTTTCCGGAAGCATGCAGTGTTTCAGCTTGCAGTGTTTCCTGCACCTCACAGTGTTTCCTGAAGCATGCAGTATTTCCTGTAGCTCAGTGTTTCCTGAAGCATGCAGTGTTTCAGCTCACAGTGTTTCCTGAAGCATGTAGTGTTTTCTGCAGCTCACAGTGTTTCCTGAAGCATGCAGTGTTTCCTAAAGCTCACAGTGTTTCCTGAAGCATGCAGTGTTTCAGCTTGCAGTGTTTCCTGCAGCTTGCAGTGTTTCCTGAAGCATGCAGTGTTTCCTGAAGCATGTAGTGTTTCCTGCAGCTCACAGTGTTTCCTGCAGCATGTAGTGTTTCCTGAAGCTCACAGTGTTTCCTGACGCATGCAGTGTTTCAGCTTGCAGTGTTTCCTGAAGCATGTAGTGTTTCCTGCAGCTCGCAGTGTTTCCTGAAGCATGCAGTGTTTCCTGAAGCTCACAGTGTTTCCTGAAGCATGCAGTGTTCCCTACAGCTCACAGTGTTTCAGTTTGTTAGTATCTAAACTAACAGCAGGTGGGCGTCAGGACAAGAATCCTGACTTCTGCTGTCAAAGACTGAATCTTGGACGTCCAATCACAAAAAAGTTTTGAGGGTGGGGTTCTGTAGGGGGATTGTGGACTTTGGTCGTGGAAACACTGACTGATTTGACTGACTGAGTTTCTCCTCCAAAGAAAACATTTGTGTTATTAGACTTCAGTCAGACAACCTGCTGAAAACATTTCTGCTTTGGAATCTAAACTTGGGCTGGGTACTGAACCCAAGGCTGGACTACTAACCAAGCAAAATGGGAAACCGTCCTGGGGCCCTGGACCTCCAGGGCCATAACACTCTAGGTTCACTGTGTGTCTCCTGGGTTGGTGTTTTTTAGGGGGTTCTGTGCATATTTCTAAATAAATGTATTCTGTGAGACAGAGGGAGAGACAGAAAGACAGAGAGAGACAGAGAGAGAGAGAGACAGAGAGAGAGAGACAGAGAGACTCAGGCAGGCAGTGGTGCCAGACCACAAGAGCACATATCTGGACCAACATATTGTGCAGAAGCACAGCCTGACGTGGTTCAAGCCATGCCACCACCTGGGATGCAGCCCACCTGTGCACAGACAGTGGAGAGCTGAAGCAACTGCTACAACTCATCCTTAAGATTCTTGGTTAGAAAAAAAAAAAACCCAGGCTGTTGCCTGCTCCTTAGTTAGAATTGATACTATAATACTATATTACTTGCCATTATATATATGATCTATGTTTGTAATTAATTATTAATGAAATCTATATCTATTAGTTCATGGAACATTCAGGCTCTGTACTCTTCGGCTTTTGGACTGAAGAGCACAGACCCAGAATTCATCTCTAGCATTAGAAGTCAAGATATTGTCATATTATTAGAAACATGGTGTCGAGAAGATACAGACACCCACTGTCCCTCAAACTACAGAGAGATATTACTGCCNGTGAGTACAAACACAGGTGGAAACACTCAGGGCTGAGACAGGAGGCAGGAAACACAAGACACGACTTCCAAAATAAAAGCACAGGGGTGAAACCATAACAACCTATGCACAGGTAGTGGCCAACCACTCAGACAGTGGAGAGCTGAAGCAACTGCTACAACTCATCCTTAAGATTCTTGG
>LKNJ01008922.1:11632-22144 GCA_002120245.1 Maccullochella peelii | reverse complement strand
CTGTGAGTGCCTGAACATAAGCATAAAAACTTTAATAATGCTGAAGTCACAATGATTCTATTGCAAGATCCGATATTTTGGAGAAAACGATGAAATTCAATTCAGTTTTATTTAAATATCGTCAAATCATAACAAGTTATCTCAGGGCACTTTTCATATAGAGCAGGTCTAGACCGACTCTTTATAATATTATTTACAGAGACCCAACAACTCCCAAATACACTGTCAATGAACATTTTACTGATACGTTCAACATCAACTTGCCAGATGTGTTAATTATCAACATTTCCTCATTATGTTCCTCCTGTGTTTTAAACTTATTTGTTCTTGCAAATTAGTTGTATGTAAACGTCATTTCTAGGTGACAGGGTTGGCACAAGATATTTATTTAAATTATAACCTTGTTCGCACAAAATCCCTTTATAAGATAATAAGATATTGGATCCATCTTGTGCACACAAGACAATGTTGATAATGATAATGAAAACTGAAAATAGCTTCAGTTGATTCTTTTAAGTCAGGATTCAAAAATATATGTGATTTGTAGTTCAGTCAGACAACTCACGTTTGAAATGTTTATTATAGCAACAGAACATAGAGAGTTTGGCGTCTAGGCTCCAACCTCGTCACTCCCTGCAGATATGTTTACATAGAGATATTAAGGAGTGATATTGGGGAGCAAATATGTTAAACCCTCTAGCCGGAGCCTGCAGGTGGATGCTGGAGTGGTGGTGGGGCTGAAAGAACAAGCAGCAATACTGATGCAGGGCAGCAGTGGTGTTGACAGGCAGAGGGAGAGATGGGGAATTGTGCAGTTTAATTGGGAGGGTGTGTTTGGTACATGGTTGTGGAGAGGGAGGTACGTCACGTGTGTTTATAGCAGTGCAGCTCGAGCTGACAGCCTCAACTAGCTCACAGGCATTGCTCCATTTATTGGCTAAAACCTTTGTAACACCACTGATATGGTCCTTTAAGGATTTCATACTCTTTCCCTTTGTTGCATTTCAGGCAGCAATGATGAGGTCCAGACAATCAAACCTCATCCCCAGTTGACTCATTTCCCCCAACAAAATGGCCTGGCTGAGAAGCCAAAGCAGCCCTATCACACATCCAATTGATTTACAGCTAACGAAAGACTGGCTCTGGCCAATATGGCTCCCACTAACAACTCTAGTGAGTATGATCTCATGTAGGTCACTTTCCCACATTATAATGACCGCAGCATGTTTGACTTACAACCGTTCATGGCCAGTGTCCTCACCAACAGCCATAACCAATGACATTTGCATCAGCCTTTTATATCTGAATTTGTTTTTTGCACTTTGAAGATATTTTTTTACGTATTGATTTCATTCAGCCAAATGTTTGATTAACCGAGGGGTTGACATGTTCAAATTATTCACATTTTTGGGTTAAGGCCTTTGTATTGAATTCACCCGCAGTTGGTCTGCATGGATTATGTGTTCTTTTAATGAGAACCAACAAGCTTGAGGCCTTGGCCTGTTTTCCTTCCATGATGCAGTGTCATGACTAAATTCACGATCTGCTTTTACCAGCAGATTTTATCAGCCCTCGTTCTGTGCAAAGATGCATTCTAAAGTTGATCTTAAGCTCATATGAGGTCTCAGCAGTCTGAGTTAATAAAATCAAGTGGGTATCTCCCAAAGTTACAGCTGTTTTAGTACAAAATTCCCTCTTTGTGTTACTTTCCCTCCACTGCAGCACAACAAGGAAACATAAATAGGAAATTTTGTACTGTAACCTTTGTATGTAATCCACTTTAGTGTCTAAGTTGTCTAACTCAGACTACTGAGCCTCATATGAACTTCATGTAAAGTTTGGAATATAGTTTTGCACAGAACAAGGACTGTGGATTTTGTCTTCCATCACTTACATTGGAAAGGATCTCTTAATGTACAGTATGAATGTGTGTTTCAGTGTTTCACATTTGTTATACTGTATATAAATACATGTGGGCACCTGACTACAGCTTGACAGACTTGAAAAATTGTGCACTGTAAAGAATAATTCTGGTTTATTACAACTTGGGTCTTGTTTTTGTAGGTTTGGCCATGGTTTCTGTCAGTTATAATAAAATCAGACGAGTTAAGGAACTCATTCACGATCATTCAGACAATTAGACAGGTTGTAAACAAGCTAATAGTTTAGCCAGATTATTTAAACCCTTTTATTTGGAATCTGAAATGTCGATAATAATCCATCATTGGACAGGAAAACTGTGTGAGCACAACTACAGTAAGTGCAGTAGGTCAAAGTTTAACCAAAAAGTCAGTCTGTAAACTGTGACAGATGTTTACAACATACAGTTTGAGTAATAATTTTACCAGCCTTTCTTTTGTCTTTCAAATACATTTGACTAACCCTAGGGGCTGGTTTAAGACATGTATGACTGTCGTGTTTCTTGTCCAGTCAGACTTTTTTCGATGTTTTTCTTTGAGATCTCAGCAATTTCTTTGGCGAGTACAACGTCTCCAAAAATCTAAATGATCCTTTAAAACCAAAGACATCAGGCTTCGGAAAACTTGTTTGCACCCAACCAAAGTCCAACAATAGGTGCTCTCCAGAGATGGATTTCAAACTGACAGCCAATGAAATGGCTGACTGAATATTTCCAATGTTCTTATTCCAATTCTTTGACAAGATTTTCTCCAGACCTCCATAAGTATGACGAGATGGAGTTTTGGCTACGCAGGGTTAAAGTCTCTCCTGCTCCTCCTCCATATCTTCACCTCTCTCTCTCTCTCTTTGTTTCCCTCCAGAGATTGAAATTAAGTGAAACAGCACAGCAGCTGGCTCAAGCTCCACCAGATGTGTGCTTGGACAATAAAAAGAGTTATTGTTATCAAGTCCCGCCCACCGGGAACTGAAACCGATTAGAAAGAAGAACTGAATGAGCTTTCTATGAAACAGAACCCCAACTAATTCTTTCCTATGACTTTTAAATCCACTTACCTGAGAAAATCCTCACATATGAACTGTTCCATAGATACCTTTCACTGTAGTAGCAGACAGATGACAAATAGGAAATGTGAATAATGTGTAGTTGGGAGCAAATAACATGGATTAAATTGTCATTTCTCGACTTATATAGCATCTATCTTCACATCAACCTGCGTGATGTAGCCCTCTGTCCACCAACTTTTGTGTACTTTTGGTCTGGAGCCATTTTTCATGGTTTGGGCCTTTTAGCTCCAATTAACAGAAATCTTAATGCTGCAGCATACAGTGATATTTCAGACAATAATGTGCTTGTGGCAACAGTTTGGGGACGGTCCATCTGTTTTAATGTGATAATGCACAAAGCCAGCTCCATAAAGAAATGATTTTCCCAGTGTGGTGTGGAAGAACTTGACTGGTCTAGTCTGCACAGAGCCCTGACCTCAACCCCATCCAACACCTTTGGGATGAACTGGGTGAGCCAGACCTGATCACCCAACATTAGAGTTCTCGCTAATGCTCTTGAGGCTGAATGGGTAGAAAATCCCTACAGCCTGATTCCAACATCTCTCAGAAGAGTGTAGGCTGATATAGCAGCAGATTAAGGCCCATGATTTTGGAATGACATTTTCAGCAGTCACATATGGGAGTAATGTTTGGGTGCCCTTTTAGCCATGTAGAGTATTTGGAGCCTTTGAGCCGCTGGGGATTGAGGGATCTGGGGAAGCTGGAGGCAACATATTCAACTGATCAAGTAGCATCAAACAGATAAAAGCTGTGTGAAGAAATGATTTTCATAACTAGTGTGTGTGCATATTCATATTTAGATAGCATGAGCTTTACTGATTCCACTTACCTGTCAGTGGGCCAGTTATTACAGACTCATTCTATGTTGGTCAAACCAACAAAAATCTTCAAAATGTCCAAATATACCAAATATGTCAGGATTAATTTGGGGAAATGCATATAAAATGATGGAATCGCCCTTAAAGATGTGGGTTTTGAAATTGGGTTTAAAGATATTACTCAGTGTAAACATCATATAGCTTTAGTGAAGAGCTGGAGCAAGTGGATACAGGATATATACTGTATGTGATACAGTGTGACAGTGTGGAGGAAGATGATTTTTCTGACCTTAAAGCTACTTAAGGGGAAACAAATGTATGTTGAGGTGTAACATCACTGTCAAAAGGATCCTTGTGAACCTGCTGCTAACTGCGTGTTTTTGAGGTGTTTTAGTATGGTGGTATCAGCCTGTTGGTGTCCATGTTGGTTGCAGGGTGACAGCCCAGCGCAGCCAGGAGGATGCTGAGGAGGTGGAGCGGGAGCGAAGGAGGAGAGCCAGGGAGAAGGAAAGAGGAGAGGGGAGCCCCTCCTGGCCAGAGCCCCCTCCACACAACGACCTCACACAAAACACAGAGTGAGTACAACAAACTGTTACACCACACTTTACTCCTCCGTACAGCCCTTACAGCTGTAAATATCTACCAGCCAGACTAGAAACGCAGAGCTACTGTAAAGCCGTAAAAGCTTTATGTAATCTTAGTCAAAGTGATACAGGTAATGTAGATTTGTTTCTAAATATATGTATATGTATGTATCTCATTCATGAATATAAACTGACAAGGGAACTCTGGGAAAACTGGAACAAAAGACCTCAACATCACAATAAACATGTGTTTACGCTCACCTAAAAAAAAAAAGAAGAATTTGGAACATGCTAGCACTGTGGAAGTACTATTTCGCCATAACTTTCTAATAAAGTATTTTATAAGGGTTATAAGATGGAACTAATGGCTTATTAAAGATTAGTGCTTTGAAGTAATAGTTTGACATTTTGGGAAACGCACTTATTTGCTTTTCCACCAACACATCACGTGAGAGCACCTCTGAACCAATACACTCCGATGTCAGAACAGTCTGAGAAAACTGAGGCAATAAGAGTGCATGTTGACACACCCTGGAGTCCTGCAGGTTGCGTGCATGAAAAACAGCAAAAACAGCTGCCACCTCATCTGATGTTAAAGTACCAGCCTGGACAACTGCTGCACACTGATAAGTGATAGGCTGGCTGTCTCCCGGGGTCCTATCGATTTGGTGAGCGGGCCAGCGGAAAGCCTCCTGCACTCCATGTGCGCACACTGCTGCAGCCTCAGCCAGTAGCTCATCATAGGGCACTCTTGTCAAACAATGGAACGTGCTGAGCCACACAAAGGGCTCCCTGCTTAAGGCATCAGGCTCTACAGTGGTAATGATGAACATAAGGAGTTGGTCTAGCACTGCTCTTTATGAAAAAGTGCCCTGAGATAACTTTGTTATGATATGGCGCTATATAAATAAAACTGAATTGAATTGAATTAATGAGTAGTGTGTTCAACATCCCCACAAATGTCACAGGGTACAGAAGGTTTGGCTTTGTTCATCTGATTCTGGTGAGCATGCACATCATTCCTGCTGAACAATCCCATCTGCTGTGGCCGCTGTTCGAGAACACACTCCAACATAGCTATAATGCGATCAAGGAATGCGATCAAGGCGATCGGTGGACCCCTCAGTCTGCTGTCCCGGAGATGGTGAGGGAACAGAGATCGGTGGTGCCATAACAAACTTACAGTCTGGTGTCACATGATGCACACTGGAATTCACTTCCTGTCATACCAGTGATGTCCGTGTGTGGTCACTGCCATGCTCAACAAGTCTCTCATGCACATCAGCAACTGTGTTGCATGATCGTAGGATGGGACCCAAGCACAGGACACAAACCCGATAAGGTAGGCAGAAACACTTCATTATGGGAAGTGGTGGTGCAAGGGGAGCCGATGAGTGGGGGAAGCCGAGGGGTGAGGAGGCAGACTGCTGGAGGAAAGGCGAGGCGTGAGGAGGCAGATTGCTGGAGGAAAGGCGAGGCGTGAGGAGGCAGATTGCAGGGGGAAAGACGAGGCGTGGAGGTCGAGTGGCTGGCAGGAAGACTGGAGATGAACCGGCAGACTGGAGACTGGAGCGAGTGTGAACCTGGGGCACAGGAGATCAAGACTGATGACAGATAACAACTAGCAAATGAACAGACTGGGGATTCGGCCGAAGTACTGCTACCGAGTGAACAGAAGCAACGATCTGGCGATGAGTGGATGAGAAGCCGGGGTAGAAATACTGCAGGGTGATGAGTTGATGAATAGCAGGTGAGCAGGTTGATGCAGACTCAGGCAGGTGGTGAGTAATGACAGCCACACCCTCCACACACACATAAAGAGACAGAAGAGGACACAAGAGGGAGGGGGGAAAACACCAGAACACCAGGGTTGAACATGAACACGGTGGTACCGTGACAGACTGTCCATTGTTGTAACGGTTTGTACTTGAATATGAGGGACAACTCTGGGTCTGGGCAGTGACGTGTGAACATAGCAGTCTCGTCACGTAACAGATTATCAAACTTCTTTTTCTGCCTTCTAAGACAGTCCTCAGTCACTTCCATAGTTCGGTTTAACCTCAGCCAGTAGTCAAAGGGGTGTTCACCTGAGCTGGGCAATGTGGCATAGAAGTCAGTTAGGGGCTCACTAAAGTGTTGCTTTAAAATTTCAAATATCGGGTCAGGGCCTCCAGATAGAGATAAGGATGGCTTGCTACGTATGCCCACCCTAACCACCTGACGTGCCCTCCCCACGAGCTTATTAAGCACCTCCTCAGCCTGTTTCATTACAGGAATTCCCTTCTTTCTCAGATAAGCCACCATTACAGCTTCCCACTCCTGGACTGTATGTGTGTCGTGACCATCCCCTTTAAAACTCACAGGCTCTTTTACTTCAGACCTAACTATGACATTCAACAGTGAAGGATTTGCCACGGCATTGCCCAACGTCCCAACCATACTAGACCTCATCCCACAGCTTAAGCATGACTCAATGCAAGAGGCTATGCTTTCACCTATGGAGAGCCCAATTTGTGACGCTATGCCTGTCAAAAGTTCCTCAAAACTAGGTTTAGAGGTGGACGAATCTGGGGTGAACAAAAATCTGGCCCTGCCCCTGCCAAATGTTGGTATTGGGGTGAATGTCTCTATTCACCTTATTCCGCCCCGCCCACTTTTAATACTTTGCCTTTTCCGCCTTTGTCCTATGACTTCCGCCAATTCTGACACGTCACATCCGGTAGCTAGTTCGCTAGTTAGAAAATTTTTAATATCGTTAGCTAGATCGAAAATGACAACATCAAATGTTTTAAAATGGGAACACACAAGAAGCGACATAAGAAGATCAGAAGGTCTCATACTGTCCCATTCATCGTCAGTGTTGACGTGGGTGGACGATATGAAGAAGTGGCCAGAGGTAACCTATGGGGACATATTTAATTACTTCGTCCTGTCTCAAGGAGTTGATGGAGCGGCTATGAAGAATTATAAAAGTACCGAGGCCTACCAATATTTACATAGCGGGAAAGTGGGTCGTGTACTGTTACACGCAGAGGGCGATTTCGTCTTTTTGAAGGCAGATGTGAACCCCAGCCAGTCGAGCAGCCCAAACCACTCTGCGTGGGTGCTAGTTAGCAACCAGGGATCAGTGGAGACTACTGGCTGTTCGTGCATCGCTGGTTTGGGACGGTCATGCAGTCACGCAGCCTCGATATTATGGAAGGTAAGGCTCGTACCTATCACGCACATTATAATTATTTTTCATGTACTTAAGGTTTCACGATAATTAATATCTTGCAACGTTTGTGTTAACATAAGTATGTTATAAATGTATAAACCTAAGTATATTAACGTGTTGGTGCACATATACACAGCTGCTGACCTGATGACCATCTGCAGGCTAAGTATCTTGTCAAATCTCTTAATGGTACAGTGGCGCAAGGTAAGTGAATGGAGTCCAGGTAAGTATACGCAAAAGGTAAAGTAAAGGTAAGGTATGGTAGGTATACATTAAGTGTAACATTAAGTCTAATCACACTACTCATCTGATATGAGGAATATGCAAAAGGTAGGTAAACATCAAGTGTAATATTAATGATTACAGTGGAAACCTCTTATAGTGATCACATCTGTCTGTGTCAAATTGATCACTATAAGCAGGTGATTATTATAACCAAATTATTTTGGTTATAATAATCTCATGCAGATTACCATCTAATTGACATCTGTATATTTATTACATGAATATAAAGTATTTAAACGGACAGTTTTATTTACTGAATTGTATTGACTGTTTCAAAATACAGTCCAGCTGTCCAGCAAACGCTTTTCAACAAATAAAATGACTACTTAGGAACACAAAGTTTCGCTGCTGCATCTCGTTTGTCATATTAAGCTTTGAGGAGACGACGTTTTTCATTGAGAGAAAATTACTTTCTTTTTCGTGTCATGATTTCAATGTGCACTCAGCATCAGCCTCAGGTAGCCAGCCGGAAACAGACGGGTTACAACCAGGCAAAGTATCATGGGAGTAAAGTAAAAAAAAATAGAATCACTGTAGTTTACATTTTTTTTCCTATATGTTGTCATGTATGAAAACACCCAAAGTGAACACTGTAAGCAGACTACTTAATTACTATAAGCAAAGTATTTCAACAGCATTTGTATAGGAAGGATTTTGCCCCAAGCTTTTTGACACATATACTGTATAATCAATTTCACTGTAACTGTGATCACTATAAGCAGTCTCCACTGTATATAATTTTGGATTAAGACAACTGTGAAAGCTTTGAATTATTTTCTTTTATCTTTTGAGTATATAAACTCATCCAGTAAATATGTTTGGTCTCAGGTCGAAAATGCCATGTCCAGTGGGCTTACTGGCATTGCCTGCACCAATGAGCAGCGGCTCTGGAATGAGGGGACCCAGAGGCCCGAAGCGGTTAATGGACATCACCTTTTCCCACCACAGAGCTGCTGATGTGCTGCTGTCACCAGAGGTAATGCCCAACCATGCGCCTCTGCCTCCTACTCCTTCATTTTGCACCCAGGATGAGCTGAGAGGGGGTCTCAAACATCTTAGACTGCCTGTGTCAAGCCTTCTGCACAAATGTCTAAATGCTGCACAGGGACAGGAGCCAGAACAGCCTGCATCCTCACCACATGCTGACCATGATGGCACCCACGTCTGCCAGAGGTGTGTGTTGTTTTATGACAATTTCGTGGCCATTGGTCCCAACAAATGTACAGCATTGGAGCGCGTAACCCTTGAGCAGAGTGCCTCTCACTTGTGGCATGACTCTCATAAGGTCAGAATCACTGCAAGCACGGCAAAAAAGGTCCCCATCAGAGGCAACCCTCAAACCTTTATCAGAGAGCACCTCTACCCCAGGTTCCATGGGAATGCGGCAACTCACCATGGTTTGGAAAGCGAGGCATCTGCCTTCCAGTGGTTAGAAGGTTGTGGGTTTGCAGTCAGCCGCAGAGGCACAGTCGTGTGCGCAAGCGAGCCCTGGCTGTCAGCAAGCCCAGATGGAGTTTTGAACTCAGAGGAACTGCTGGAGATCAAGTGTGATGTGAAGATGTGAAGATGGTGGAGGGGACGCCTCAGCTGCAGCCAAATGGTCCACGGGGCTTCTACATGCAAGTGCAGCTTGGCATGTTCTGCACAGGGCTGAGGGCCTGTAAGCTGCTCATCATACTTGCAGCTTTGTAAAGAATAAGTGGGAAAGGGAATAATTGGGGCTTAGGATATTATGTAATTGGGTGGGATGTAGAGGGTGTAGGAGAAGACTGGAACTATTTTAAATTAGTTGTGATAAGAGTTGAACAAGAGATAAGTCTGTGATTTGTTTTTTAGTAAATGTTAGTTGTATAATATGTTGTAAGAGGTGACGTGTTTGTTATTTTCAGGGAGCTAGAGACACCTACTGCCCTTCATGTACAGATTATATTTCTCACATGTAATAAACCAAGATGGAATTAATTTGCAAACTTGTTTACATTACTTATTTCTTCAAATCACAAGAGTTTATTCTAAGTTTTAAAGTTAATCTACAGAGCTCACATTGTATAGGTTTATAAAAAATAACCACTTACACTATATTTACATCGATTAGTTAAAGCAAACAGCAAAATGTATGGACAGCAGTGGAATGAATCTTAATGTCAAATCTACACTGTCTTATTCATCTTCTACATCAGAAATTATATTGCTACGAAGGTTACACAGGGCTGCACAAATTCTCAAAACTTTGTCAATTTTAGGGGTGAGGTTAATTGGAACTGTTTGAGAAAGTATTTTATTATTATTACGTTTTTCAGCCGGCATATGACATGCGCCTAGTGTTGGTGGTGTCTTCTTCAGAGAGTTGCATGCCTCTCTTGGTGAACGCTGGTTTGACCAGTTTCACCTTCCTTTCTTAGAGGAGATCACTGATGGTGAAGCCTCTGTCGGCCATGACTTCATCACCTGGACGGAGGTATTCCAGGAACCCTGAATTTGCAGTTATGAATTTATCACTGCACCTTCCTCCATACGCTGGTGAGATGAACATGATCAGTTCACATGGTGCAATTGAGACAAAGTATTTAATGGTGTTCTGGCTGTAGTAATGGCTGTAGGACTCACCTCTCGAGTCAAGGTT
>LKNJ01008922.1:0-11544 GCA_002120245.1 Maccullochella peelii | reverse complement strand
GGAAGCCATGGTATGTAACATCTCATGTTCTCCTCCATGAGGTCAAGCCAGCACGAAATCACTTTACTTACAATAGACTGAGAGACACCAAACCCTTCAGCAAGGTCACCCTGCAACAAATTCAGACGCAGCTTCATCAGGATCATCAGGAGCTGATCCCAGGGGTGCAGCTGGAAGCTGTTGTTGTACACTTTTGTAAGGTGCTTGGCAACGGAATGAAATGCGTCTAATGACAACCCTGTGTAGAGCTGACAAAGGTGGTTGTTCCTCAGTAGAGTTATGTACAACGCAGCTAGCTCACCGCATTGTATTCCCATATCAGATGTAGGGGTCTTCAGGTGGAGTGGTGATTTGGAAGCATAGCTGTGGTCAGAGACAGATGGGTCCTCCCATTGTGTTTCTGCATCACAGTGTGTAGGCATGTGGACGTGGTCACCCTCACAGTTCTCCACTGCATCGCTGACGCTCATTGATGTATCTGTGCAAATAAAATAACCATAAACATATTTTCACATTAGGACTTGAAATTCAACCAAGTGGTCCCACTAGTCAAGTTAGTTAGTTAGTTTAATATAGGATGGCAACCATAATTATACGAAACAGTGTGAGAGAGAGATACATTAAAAACGAGACAATATAAACACAATCTTGTAATCACCCTAGTGTCAATACCAAGGTAAATATATATCTGAGTGAGAAATGTAGCTAGCTAGTCTACTAGCATCTGCAATATCTGTAATTTACAGGAATAATGTGAGCTATTGTAAGACTGTAATGGCGGAGCTCATAATATCTTGTACCATCTTAATTATGAAATATATAGGGCAGGGTTGCCAACTTTGGGTACCTGGCTGGAGTGAGATTTTGATGCCATGGCCCATGGGCTTAATCACGCGCACTTATTTGGACTCAATTCACCATCAGGGCTTAAAAAAGTATGCACCTTACACATGTGGCGGGAGCAGGACCTTAAATTGTAAGATTTAAGGATATAGCCTGACTAAGCCACTTCCACCCTGGGAAATACTCATAATTTCATAATATTAGACAAACACTAAAGGGCACACAGGTTAATTCACTAATGAAAGTCAACACGGTCAGAACTACTCCAATATCAGAACAGCTGTCCGATCAACACGGCGATAAGCTTCGCGCACTGATCGCAGACCAAACAGAGCCCATACTCATAGAATGGGGGCTACACTATGTAACCAACAACCAGTTGTTCTCTCCTTTTTATCCAGTTGTTATGGCATCCCCTAACTGAACATATAATACCTGACATCGTAGCTTTCTGTGATCGTCTATCGCTAGCTAGCTTACCTCTCACTCGGAAGTAGAATGGCCGGAAGTAGTCTGACAAAACGACTGCGTTGGCGTCGCTCTTGTTGTTGTGGAAAATAAGGTGAATACCAAAAACCACCATCCTCCATGACTCAATCACTATAACAAACCAGGGAAAATAATAGAAAAGACGTACAATGCTGAAATTAAAAAAGAGATAAATATCAGATGCAGAAAATCAAATAAACTGATTAGAAGAGCATCACCAACTAAAACTCAACCTCCACAGATATGAACTTATACAAAATGATCTGTGAGTAAAATAACTTATTTACTGATTATCTTTTTGTTTTTTCTTTGTCGCTTGCTATTTCACTCCTTATTGCTACATCAAACACAACCCACAGAAATGAAACTAAACACATAGTTTAGTTACCATCACCCATAACAAAACGCTGCCTCTCTAGCTAAATGTGGTAGTCCGTGGTCATACTGTGGCTGATATACTGTAGTCTGCCACATAATGTCCTGTTAAACCACAACATGTCTTGTCTCACTTCATACAGATTAAACAAACAAGATACAACTTGTTGATTAGTGAGCTTTAGAGGTTTCCCCCTGCTTCCAGTCTTTATGCTAAGCTAAGCTAAGCTAACCGGCTTTATATTTACCATACACTCTTCGCATCTAACTTTACGAAGAAAGCGAATAAGCAAGTTTCCCAAAATATGGAGCTATTGGTTTAAAGATCAGTAATAAGCCTTTAGTAAGAACAACATTTGGGTTGCGAAGTTGTAAAACAATCCCTCTCTTTAACTCTCCTCAGCTTCTCAGCTCCTATTCCTATTTTAAAAGGGAATTTAAGACCTATAAAGATCTTTTTAATCTGTCTTTTAATTTGGAGTAATGTTATAGCCTTAGTTTTTACATTTTAATCATTGATTTTCATATTATTTTTATTTTATGTTATTGACCTTTATTGTTGTAATTTTCAGTCTTGAAAATGGTATCTATTGTCTATTTTTGTTCTATTTTGTCTGTGTTATCTTGCTATGTGAAACACTTTGGACTGCATGTTTGTATGAAATATGCAATATAAATAAAGTTGAGTTGAGTTGAGCTCAGTTTGGAACTGATAGATTTGAGTCCTGCCTGTGTTTTGAATTCTGGAGGTGGGTCGACCCATTTGTGTGTGTTTACATCACTGATTGGATGGAAACTGTCCTTGCTGTTTACAGCTGAGTCTGAGTCACCTGCAGTGCTGATTACAGGAGAAAAGGCTTGTGTATGTGTGTGGTTAATCAGTAGGTTCAGTCCTGTTACACAGTCCAGTGATGCTGCAAGTGCACAAGCTGAGAAAGCTGCTGTACCACCAGTTTCTGTTTGATCAGTCAGAGCTACGTGACGCCACAGCAGGTCTCTCAAGAGGCAGTCTCCTCCTCACCTGAGACTATGAGCTGCTGCGAAGACTCACTTACAGCACTGTGAAGTGCAAAATGCAGTTCACTCATCAAAAACTGAACTACTCGCTGATTCAGTCATTAGGAATAATATTCATCTACTAATAGTTCCACAATAGGTTGATGCTGAAGCTCTGACAGTTAACTGTACAGTTGAGTTTGGTTACCAAAATTCAGAACACCGTCATTTTAGACAGTTTGTTGGTGCACAAAATAGCCAGGATAGCCCGACTGTCTTCAGCTGCAGTCTGTTAATACTGACGATAAACTCAACTCTCAGAAAGGAATTAAATCATCTGTATTTTGGCTAGTCTTATGTGTAGTTTCTTGTTGTGTCATGAGCATTGATTTAAAATGATTCAAGTGATTAAATTGTTAGTATGACATATCAAAAACACAAATTCAAACATTTTGGTGGCACAAGTATTTTATATACCAAATTTGGTTATGATAGAAGGGAATTTTGGGAGTGCTGAAAAATCAAAAGCAAAGAATGATTCATGTTGAACCAAGAAATCTAGGAAAATGTTTTTGCTGGCATCCTGCTGACTAACAGACAGACTCACAAACAAACAGGACTGAAAACATTATTTCTTTGGTGGAGGTGATCATCAGTTATAGATGACGTTTTAAGACTGAACTCAGAGGGCACCAGTATAGAAATTGTGTTTACACTGTTCAGCCAACATTGTGATTGTGTGTGTTACATTTCCTGTCAGCCTGAATTAAATGAAGGTTAAACACACACACAGCTAACATCAGCTCTTAGGTGTTTTGTTAGTGCCTCTCTGTTTATTGTTTCCATGGGCACCGCCTCTGTTTCCATGGAGCCTGAAGCTGCAGGTCCTGTCTGCCACCTGGCACACCTGGCTCAACACTCTGCCCTGTTAGAAACCTTTGGGGGACATCGGAGACACTCGGTTACCTGGCGGAAAGAAAACATCTTTAGTTTTGGTCATTAGTGCGAATGATACTTCTGTGCTCTGGAATACAGGTTTTAAGACAGCGTTTTGTTTTTCCTATTTAAGCCAAGCCAAGCAAACACTGGCAGAGTGGCAGAGCGTGATAAGCTGGTACACCTGTCAATAAACATGCTAGGGGTTCATACAGTCGATTGTTGTCTCAATCATTGATCTCAGAGAGTGTGGGTCAGTCACCGCAAACTGACTTTTTGACACTTAACAGACGGACAAAATTGAGGGATTGTGAGGAGAAATATGTTTTAAAAAAGAAGGATTTTTGACATACAGCCTAATAAATAACCAAGGTTCGGTTGTAACAGAATACAAGTATTCAAAATACATACAGTATGCGGACTACAGAAATGTACTGGGTCCACGTTACATTATGAAACACCTTAATTTATAATACAGGTACTTTATACATTTTGAGGATAATATGCTTAGAACACAGACTGTCCTCCCCAAAAATACGTCCGTATAGGTCGTCTGTGCAAACAGCGTATTATGACCCATATTTACACCATAGTAATTATAACAGGAGCAAAGGAGGAAGTCTGATGAGGTAGTATAAAGAGCGACAAGCGTCCACGTAGATGCGTGGTTGGGGTTGGATGGATGGGTCAAACAGCCCAGGACTTGCACCCAGAAGACAGCTGTTTGTGTCCCACGTGAAACCAAGTCATTGACAAACGACCTATTCTCTTATGTTGGAGGACTTGTTGCTAATTTTACATACACATACACTACATATGGCCTTAATTTCCTCCCATGTGTTTCCTGCAGCAGCAGAGTGCAGCAGGTTTAGTTCACAGAGTTTTCAGATGTTCAGCTGAAGGCTCAGAAATAGAGCTTTGGTCCTACTAATTCAAGCTAGAAAGTACCTTCAATCAATTCTCTAAACCACTGACATGGTTGCAGCACATTAGAATTTCTTCAGAATAAAACTTCCAACCAATAGCTTGACTCCACATCTTGTCAATCAGGTCAGGTCACTGAAAGTTAACGGTTCTCCACGTGGTTCTCAGGTTGGACGAGGAGCTGAAGCCCAGGTGCTGCTTGGTTCTGGAGGAGGACGAGGGCTTCAGCGACTGGAGTCACAGGCTGGAGAGTCGTAATGAGCAGGAGGTGGTGGATGACTGCAGGGCCCGGGAGCAGAAACTTTCAACACCACAGTGGAAACTGGAGCCTGAAGAGGAGAAACAGCAGGAGGATGAAGAGGAGGAGGAGGGTTGTGAGCCAGAACAAAGAGGTCGGTCCCAGGAAGCTTCAACAAGACTGCCAGAGAAGGTACACCTAACAGATCAATACAGTCAGTAATGGGGCTTTCAGGTGGAGCTTGCTATTAAAGCATCACTGTAGAGCACTGGTTCTCAAAATGGGGGGTGGGCCACTTGGGGGGGACATAGAGCCACTTGGGTGGGGTGGGGGGGTGATGTTGAGCAGACCTAAAGTTGCATGAATATGATTCATGTGGTGACGTAAACAAACAAAAGTGATCTGATGCTAGCAAGGCTATTTTGCTAACCTGAATCTTTTGTTTATTTCAATCGCCCGTATTGTTAAGGATTGCGGAAAAATTAAATCCACTCTAGAGGAACATTAACTTGTTCCGGCTTCTGAAGGGAGCGTGACAGAACCACTGCTGTAGAGTAATATGTTACCTGATTTGATTTTGGTTAATTTTAGATGTCCAGCAACAGAAAGGAAGTCAGGACGTCATACAGCTCAACAGTCTTCCTGCCACAGGACGCCAGGCTGCAGCATGCCATGGGACAACCTGCAGACAGGACGTCCTACCTGGTTGCAGGGACGATGAGGCCACGGTGTGTTCTCCACTCACTGCATGGTTTTATCTCCCTCTTTTTTTAAGTGACATCTCATACTTTTTTTTTTTCTTTTGGTTCACTGTATGGTGGGTTTGAACTTGCTCATTTCTCTAATCGATAACTTTTCCACTTTTGTTAACCAGTTTAATCATCTCCTCCACAGTGGGGGGGGCTGCAGGGTGGATGGAGAGGTGGAGCAGGAGGAGCATAAGGAAGAGGAAGAGATGCAGGCTGTTCAGCAGCAGAGGGAGTGGAAGTCAGTGGAAACCCGACAGAACCCCAGAGATGAAGATGAACAGGAGGATGAAGAACTGAGCTTCACACATGAAAAGAAGGAAGACCTCCGCCTCAGGAGGGAGGAGACACACAGGGAGGAAGAGCACAAGATACCAGACAAGGTTGGCTTTCCAATAATACTGCTATTAGTACTACTACTGCATGTACTGCTAATATTACTAGTGCCTGTAATTTTTGCCCCACTAGTGAGGAGACCTAAAGATGACATTTGTCAGTTGGTTGGTCTTTCCATTGTCCATCATCTCACTCCTCTATGTTGGAAACCACCATCACCACCGTCCCCTCTCAAAAGTTATTCCCCACTGTTTGTCAGCACGCCTCTTTGCCACATCGATACCAGCGCCATGGCATCGAACATAATAAGCTCAAAACTCCGTGTGGAGCCGGGACGTGTTGTTTTGTACTATACACCGCTGTAGGAAAAGGAGGTGTTGGAAATTCTTCACAAGTTGCAGGATTTTCCACCATTGAATCAGGCCTTCACCGTCTGAAGGGACGTGCACACGCATCTGCATTTGTAGCTCAGCCAATACGAACGCAACGTCTCTCTGAAATTATCACCACAGGATAGATTTTCTGAAACCTGAAAACAGAGCCAAGAGGAGGGGCAGAAGTTAAGGTTTTCTCTCAGACCACTTGAATTACAATATGCTGGACGGTCATTATGGAATTTTTGCCAAATGATGCCAAAAACACACTGCCTACCCCACCTTTAAGCAGATAAACTTTTACCTTTTTTGGTTACCCACCAAAACACACGTGTGTATTCTCAACAACAAACATGTTGAATCCATTTCCTTCCTCATAAAACATTTGCAAAGCTGATTTTTCTTAAAAGTTTGAAATCTGCTTTGTTTATTAGCTAGCAGTCTCTTTCTTCCCCACCTTTGATGAGGCATTGCTGTGTTTCTTGGCACCTGTAGATCAGTGGAATAGTGTGAAACCATCTGCAGGAACGCAGGAATGCATGTGCGTCACTGAGCGCATGAATGAGGACAAACTAAACGGTGACCCAGTCTTAAAAACACGTCTCCATAGCAGGGTCCCTTTAATGTCATCACCCAGGAGCCACCATCAGGACAAACTTTGCATTTGTACTCTCTAAAACATATGGTGTTAGTTATGTCCAACTCTTTCACATTGTGGGGTGTTATGAAGACTTTTACAATTATTATTCAAGCAATGCTTCTACTACTAGTGTGCTAACATAACACCAGACATGTCTTCTCCCAGTGTTTAATAAAAATGTAATCAAACACACGCATGCTTATTAGAAAACCCACAGTTCATAGAATTTGGCCTCAAATCTGAAAGTAATAAAGTAAAAGAANGCTGCTTTGGACTCGCAGGGTGTAGAAATGAGGTGTGCAGCCTGACAAAAGCAGCATTGATGTAAGATGTTGTAACAAATTCCTACTTTCAGCACCACTGTTTAGTGGTTCGCCAGTGTTTCATTAGTCTCTGCCACCAAATAACACTGTAAGGGTGAGCAGCGTGAACAAGTTTAACCATTATTTTTAGAAAAAGATGAGGGAGAAACAACAGATATTAGGGAAAGCTGTTCTATAAGATAGTTATAATGCTGTTACGTTTTACCACTGATCAGGTTTGATCAGACCTCTGCTTATAAAATGGTACCATTTGTTGACATTTGTATGTCGGTGTTGTCCTAGAGCTCAGTGGAGGGCAGGAGGAGTGAGGAGGTGAACAGGAGGTCTACAGTCTCTCTTTGCAGCAGCAGCGAAGCCGAGGAGCCGTTAAACTGCTACGGCCCCATGAGCCCGACATTCAAGGTCTGTACAATAAAGTCTTTCCTGATTTAAATAGCACTGGAATGTGTTATATGTTTAATTATTTAAGTATGGTAACCAAAAGTGACTGTGGTGGAGATAACTGGCAGTCTCTGTCTCACAAATTAAAGGAGAAATTGTCATAAAACATCAGGTTTTTTTGGTGTACTTGTATATTTTAGAGCTGCCATTTTGCAGCAAAATTTAACAACCAACTTGGACAGAGACTAGAATTTCTAAATTTATAAACACTTTCTGCCTTTGCTAATGCAGTTAATCTCTCCACATACAACAAAATTCAGCTACTGAAATACCCAGAAAATGACTAGATGATGCAGTTACAGATGAAGGAGAACTTCCTGATCTGATATGTATTTTCCTTGGTAACACAATTGCACAGTGCACGCTTGAATTTCACTAAAGTTAGGGAGTTTTCCTCTAAAACTACATTTCCCATGAACCCGATTGTTTCCGGTGTCGTGTTAACCATGCTAAACTAGTTTTGTCTCTTTCATGCTCCCTGCTGCTTCCCCAGAAACTCCTCATACAGTTTTACCCAGTAAGTCCTGTGCATGTGTCAGCTGACTGTCTGCACTTCATGTTTGAAATGAGAGTAACGTACTGCACGTCAGAGTTGTCATTTAGCTTCTGGAGCCTGCAGTAATCTGTATTTGTCTCTTTACAGGATGAATTGAACAGCAGAGTCTCAACAGACGGGAAATGCACGGTGAGTGCTGCTGTAGTCGAGTGTCAGGGTCAAAGGTCAGCATCAGCCATAAGATTAGAGCATCAGCTGCCAGCATTGTACCAGTTCTTATTATACATCCAGGGAAGTGGGTCAATTCTTCTACTCTCTGTTTCTGTTATTGTCTATTTTTGGCATTCTGAATCAATTATTTTTGAAATCACTTCTCAAAACTTATCTTTTAATTTTTTTGTTTTGTTTTTATCTTATATTATTGTTGGGTATTTTATTCCATTTTATTTTTGTATTTTCTTTAAATTGTCTGATTTTGTTTGCCTCCTGATAAGTTTTAATCCTGGTTCTAACATTTAAAGCACTTTGTAACTTTGTTTTGAAAAGTGCTGTATAAATAAAGATTATTTTCATTATTCTTATTTCTCCACCTTATGTCATTCAAAACCCAGTTAAGTAAACAGACACAGAGTCTCTTCCACCAATCTTTGGGCGAATATGGCAAATGTTGGCTAATGTGATAAAACCAGGGCCGGTCTGTTAAACCAGGATTACCAGGTTAGCTTAACAGCTCATTTTAATGTAGTCCAGGATACAGAATTGAGGGCTTCTCTCAAACCCTACCCTCAAAAACCAACCAGAGAGGGAACAGAAGTTTCTGCCTTGATCTGTGAAAAAGCAAACATCAGGTACAAATGACAACTTTGTACCCGTTTGTAGGTCTGAACTGCAGCGTGCTTCAATAAAACTGTGTTACTGCATGTGTGTTATAAGGATTTTAACCATCGATTGTCTAAATTCTTTCCTCAGATCATAGAGAGAACTGAGTCTCTGAGGAAAAGGTGAGTCTGTGTTTGTGTGCTGTGAGATAGATTTAAAAGATTGGCTGAGATTGACTGAGCTTTGTAATAATGCAATATAACCGTTCACCTCACTGACTGCTGCAACACATCACAGCTGCAGAAAGCTGTTGTTCTTCTATTGGTTGGACTTAACCATTCAGATTCTGTCTGTCTGCAGTGCTGCTCCACCTGCAACTAAATTAGATTTTTATTCTTGGAAACATTTCTAAGAATAAAAATCCAATTTAGTTGCAGGTACAAAATGAAGAGCAAAGAACTGGAGTTCAGAAGAAATTTCTCCTAAACAGAAACGCTGCTTAAGTCAAACGTAACTTGTTATTTCCAAACTTCTCTTCTGGTGTGTTTATCTCATGTGCGGTAAAAATCAGGGTTCATACAAAGTCTTGAAAGTTTGGAAAATGCTTATTTTTAACTGTTATTTTTTCAAGGTTAGGAATATTCTTGAATTCGAATATACTCCTTGAAAAAGGCTTGATTTTCAACATAATCTGGTGTTTCATCATCGACACAATCACTCATGTAAACCAAGAATCGTTTAATGTTTGAAATGAAACGATCCCGTCGTCATATTTGTTTGTTGTCTCCTGGAATTTATAGTAACAATTTAGATGTGATGATAAAGACTTCAAGTCTGGACATTTTTGGTTTAGGTACCTTGAAAGTGCTTGAATTTTCCTCTTAAAAAGCTGTAGCCTGCATCTGTACTTTTAGTTGTTTGTTAGATTTCTGACAGAAATCTACCTTCGCCGTGTCTGATACCGATGAGAACATTTATCCCTCCTTCTAAAGCACCAGCAACATAAAGAAGACGCTGCCACCTGCTGCTGTTTCCAAGATTAACAAGAAGCTGGAGCAGTACACACATGCTCTCGAGGTAAAACCACATTGAGTTACCTTTTTTCTTTCAGTGAGTATTTTCCTTTTATCGTCTCAAGCAATAAGCAGGTATTTTTGTAAACCCTGACAGTAATTCCACAAACTGCCAACTGTGATTTTACCCTTTAAGATAATATGAGCAACTCTTACACGCTTCTTTGGCTCTTAAACAAACAAACATAATGGATAAACCAGCTGGCCAATGAATGATACATGACCAGAGAGGATACATGTTTTGGTGTTGTTACTTCAAAGTAGTCCAAAAAGTGTTGCTAAGCTTTGTAAATGAGTACTAACTGTCTTCTTATTGTCCTTATAGAATCAGCTTTATTGACCAAGTAAAACTCACTTTTACAAGATGGCCAACACTGAAAAGTGTTGTCTTTTTTCATTATCGCATCCCTTTCATATTTCCTTTTTATATTACTACTTTACGGTGTTGTATCTTAACTTCAATTGTTTTTATGTATTTGAATTGTGCTTGTTTCAGCATCATCATTTTAGTATTTTCTTTGGTTTAAATTCAAGAGTTTGTTCTTTTTTTTGGCGCTCAATCTGCTTTATATGAGATCATCTCTTATATTAGATTTTTTTATTTTTGTTCTGTAAATCATTTAATCTGGAAAGCACTTTGTGTCTTTGCTTGAAAAAATTTATTTTTATTATATGTGTCACAGTTTACAGGAAGGTAGAAATAGACAGCTAAAAACAAGGACAACAAAGCTGAGCAAAGATGGATAGAGTGTATATAAATAGAAAGCAATAATGACTAACAACATACAATGTCTAAATACAAGTCAGGTGTTCTGTAGATTGTAAACAAATACAAATAGTGCAAATGAATTATTGATGCAAACCACACACAGTTCAGGGACCATCAGATGACCTTATTTATCTTCCACATGACCAGAGACCGGACTCAGTTCCTCATTTACTCATTCACTGCTCCCTGTATAACAGAAACTCAGTAGTTTGATCTATAGTGAGCAGTAAATTGAGAATTTGTTGAGTCATATGAGGGTAATTTTTGCATCAATAAAATCCAACGCAGTGCATTGTGGGATTATTAGTAGAAAGTAGTGCACATGCCATGGACATTTCTTCTTCATTCCATTTTCAGACACTCAAATAAAATAAAAAATAGGAATGCAGTCCACTATATAGTAAATAGGTTGTGAATTCAGACACGGCCCAGCTTTTCTGAACCCAGATTCAGATTAAATCATCGGTGTGAAGGCCCAGCATTTTAATGCTCAAATTCTGTCTCTCAAACTATCACAATGTTGCATCTAAACTTACTGAATCTCGCTTTATTTTTTGCAGGTCTCCTCAAAGGAAGGCAGATCAGGCAGTCAGGTGCTGACGAGTCCTGCTGAACCCGTCTCCTCCAAGAAGAACCTGTTTGAGGCCGGAGAGGCCTGGAACCAAAACGCCATCTCAGTCACACCATTGAAGGTAACTTTATCAGTCATTTAATCTAACTTTTTAC
>LKNJ01008912.1:8084-19218 GCA_002120245.1 Maccullochella peelii | reverse complement strand
GTGCTACTGCATGTTCACTTTCCTCATTCTCTCTCTCTCTCTATCTCTCCCTCTCTCTCTCCCTCCTTCTCTCCCTCTCTCTCTCTCAACCCAACTGGTCGAGGCAGATGACCGCCCACCCAGAGCCTGGTTCTGCTCGAGGTTTCTTCCTGTTAAAGGGAGTTTTTCCTTGCCACTGTTGCTTGTGCTGCTCTTGGTGGGAATTGTTGGGTCTCTGTACACATAAGGAGTCGGTCTAGACCTGCTCTTTATGACAAAGTGCCCTGAGATAACTTTGTTATGATATGGCGCTATATAAATAAAACTGAACTGAATTGAATTGAATTGAGGGTTATTTGTGGAGGAGTTTCCCCAGGGGCCGGTGACCTTATATGGCCGGGCCCTGCCTGCACGCCCACCACAGTCAGTTGCTGGAGCTTCTCTGCCTACCTGACAGCTGAGCCGTCCATCAGCCCGCTCATATAACTGTCTCTCTCTCTCTCACACACACACACTCTCCTGATAGTTCCTGTTTGTTGGCCGGCTCACTGTCTCCCCCTCGGTTCATTTGATTTTACAGTTTTTGTGACGTAGCTCCGTCCTGGGATCCTGCTTGAATGTGTTTTATAAGTGTGTGGGAAGTAGGCGAGGAACAGTTGCGTGTCCAGACTTTTTGGACCCAGGTGGGGCACTGACTTTTACTGGTCTGGTGCTTTTGTTACGGACTGTTTACATCCTTTGTCAGTTGGAACAGGAGTTAGGGTGAAATCTGTGATGCTACAGAAAGAGACACTGAACCAGTAGTTTGTAGTTTGATGGCTTTTGTTATTATCACCATATCTAAATAGTGTAAAAGTACAAGTTAAACTGTGATGAAAACATGTAGTGGTAGTAATCAGCTCACAGGATTTGATGGGTAACAGGATTCTGCGTAACACCGGTGTTGCACTGCAGTTTAAGGCGGTTTAAACGAGTGCACCCTTTTGTTTCAAGACAAAAGATGACGTCATTGTCTCACAAACAGTGTTTTACTTTTTTTTCCACAGTAACTTTATGCTCTCTGTCCGATTCCATGTTGTCGATTTGTGCGTCCCAATCAGTCCAATCCTGATATTAATCGCATCACACAATTGATTTTATTTGATGTTTTATTTGAGGAATTCAATGTGATCATTGGGATTTTAGTTTACATTCACGTTCTCATGTATTTTCAGGGATAAATTAATGACATTTAAAGGTGTAATAGGTAGGCACCCTTTAAAATTCATTTTTAGGTTAATTGACTCTAAGTTTAACCTTTTACAGAGAAAACAATCAAGATTCACCACTGAACTCAAATATCAATCAATACAGTTCAACATTGTCAGTTTAACTCCATTAAATGCAATGTCACACTCAGCAAGATATTCCTTTTAGTCCACCATATTCCTTCTTTGGGCTCGGCTCGCCATCTGGTGTCCAGTGCGTGCTTTCTGTTCACCACACAGATGAAGAATCTGACTTCATAATCATTGCTGAATTTTAACATTTGGTTTTTACCCTTAAAAACCCTTTAACTGTTCAGAAAATAACTAACTTACAGTCCATTAATTATCCCTTTAAAATCACATTAAAATTAATTATATTTAATCATTTTAATGGGTCAATTAATTGAATTTGAGGGCAAAAAATAAGAGGTTTAGTTTAATAGTTAATAAACTGGTTTAATAGTGAACAGAAGCGGTTAACAGATGTTACCTTTAGCTGCAGAATCTTGTGATGAGCATTTTTCACCAGATATCTAACATTTTTCATCAGTTTCTTTTACTAACACACAGCTACACACCATCTGCGCAGACGAGGATTTTCTGTCTTTATGCACATTCCTCCTTTACGAACAAACTAAACAGTGATGAACACGGCTGGTGTTACTGTCTCATTTCCATTATCGTGCGTGCTACTTGCAGTGTTTGTGTATTTGGTCACATGCAGTGCTTGTTCTTTAGATGTTTGTTTGCAGTCACTGAATGTTGAGCTACTGAGCCTCGGGGGCCCACCGACTCCCACTCAATGCTGCTGTAATGAAGCCTTAATGTAACTCAAGTTGATCGTTTCCTAAAACCTTGTTCCTCCACAGGCTTAAAGCTAATGTGACATTAATAAGACTAATGCTGGTTCCACACTGTGACCTCTGGGTCACACACACACACACACACACACACACACAGTTAATCTGACTGAATGCTAACATGCTAATCTGTGACATGGTGGCATCAGTGCAACATAAGAAAACAAATATATTACTTATTAGTATCTGTTATCTATTAAGATATCTATTTAAAGGAATGTGATGATATTTGGATAGCCTATTAGAATTACACTGAATTTTCTTTATTTAATATGGAAAATGGTTTAAAAAGGTTTTTAAAAAATCAACATACTGTATAGGCCATATACATAAACTGTCAAAGTAAACCGTTAACAATTTGGCATTAATCAATAATCTGTCTCTCCTCCTGCAGGCAGTTAATCTCGCCCACAGATGGGTGGCCTGGTCCCGGGCGGGACAACACCATAGCCAGCCCCGGTGCCGCGGTGTATGGTGGGAAATATGGGATCAGGTAAGCTCCTCAGATGCGTCAAGCCACGCAGACATAACGGAACAAATGCAGGAAGTCATCAGACTTTGCCTTCAGAATAAAATACATATATTTTAAGGCGATCAGGTTATTGGAAATTAACAATGATATTTCGCATTTTATCTTTACTCTTTATGTAGTAGTCGTTGTGCTATTGTCCCATATGGTTGGGTCATACTGTAGGGTAAACTGCCCATTTACACATAAAGTAGAACTTAAAGTATTGAGCCTTAAATAAAGAATATCTGATTTATTAGGTGTGAAGAACAATGAGTGACGCTTTAGCTGAAATCACCATATCATAGTCAGATTAGACACTATTGCTTTTGTTTGTGTTTAATTATAAATATGTTTTCAGTTTGTGGTAAATTAGTTTTTGGAGTGTGCACATATAAACATTATATTCTGCCGAAATGTGGCTAAGCCACACCTTATCCAGCTGTCTGATCACTGTCTGCTGTCTGTGCAGGTATGCCTCCAACTCCAAGTCATGTCATGAAGTAGACAGTGAGAAAAATTGTGAAAGTTGAGTTGGGTTAAAGTTGAGTGTTGCTTGTCATTCTTGTCTAAAATTACTGGTGACAAGATGGAGTCAAACCCATGATTAGACAGTCCCAGTGTTTTCAACGCAGCACTGTTCAGTCAGCCACAAATCAAATCTGTTATCAAATCTTTTAAGCAAACCCATTTCGTACAGAAATTACAGTGTGGTGAGGAAGTAATGGAGATCGAAGTTGAGCCTGTACAGACAGACGGCAGACAGTGATCAGAGGCCTGGAGAATGTTTTAATCATGCATAAAAGATGTGAATAATCAGGGTTTTCCCATGATTCGTATAACCATATGACTCGTACTCTTACACTTATATTATTTATAAATTTAAGATGGTTACAAACATCACTTTTGACTTTGGGATCATTTGTAGTTGTAAATTGCACCAATATAGCGTTACATGTGCATTGATGGGCCTTTTTACTTTGAAGGTGAACACCGGAAGTGGAGCGTGTTACCGCTGCTAGCTTGATGCTGATGAATCTGTGATGAGAGCCGAGGAGGCAGCAGGTGAATCATTTACAGCTTCTCGTTTTTACCGTCCCACCTGTTCAACACTAAATAAACTGAAAGATACCGTGAGCGGAAATGTTCCGCGGTTTATGACCGGTTCCGCTTTCCAAATAAAACCAATAATATCAGCTCAGCGTGGACAAAAAGACGAAACCACGCCGCCGGAGCCTGGATTTAGCAGGTAGGCTATAAATAACTTTTTGTTGATGTGGATCTGAAATGAAGTCTGCGTGTTTTGTGTGTGTGTGTTTACATCGTGTAGTTTATGCCGATGATGTTTTCAGCCAAATAAATGAACAGAAATGTCTTGTAATGTGACGCAGTCGTCATTAAGTTAGCTGAGAGGTTTGTGTTGTTTAAATTTGCATAAAAATACATTATTCCTGGCATGTTGGAAAACGCTGAGGCCTGTTGCGCCGCCCACAGTAAACAACGTGTTAATGTTTGTTTCCTATTTCCTATTTATAATGTTGTCCTCAGTCTCCTGCAAAGTCTGGAGAAGAGACCGAAGTCCAAACCGTGTTTCATTTTTTTGTGTATTACTCTGTGATTTAAAAAAAGAAACTGCTTTACAGAAATATTTTCTTTCATTTTTCATGTCTGTATTACATGTTGGATTTGTGAATATTTGGACAAGGTCTCATGTGGAGGTTGTTTGTGACAGATTAAAAGCAAACTAAATATTTTATACAGTAAACTGCATGTCAAGCGTAACATTTACTGTAACATTTGTATTTAGTTCCATGTGTTCACTTCTCCTCTCAGCATCTCAGATCAGACCAGAAAAGAGGAAACTGAAAACCACCATATGTTGGTGTTCAGAAAAGATGCCAACAGTTAGTATTTTCTTCCCCATGTTCTTGTTATTACTGTTACTGAATATTAGAAACTCCGTCGCATTGTTGAATTTCAATACTCTGTTTATCAGTGAAATCACAGCTTCTTTAGATTCAGGACGAGTAGATGACTGCTCAGTCAGTGTCTTTCATCCAGGTTCATTTAGTCTCTTGGACCAATCCACATCCAAACATCTCCTCTTCTCCTGTTTTCTCTTATTTTCCTGTTTTTACTAAGTCTTCGGGGCTATTTACCTTTATGAAATTACTCAGGACCAGAGTGGGACTGCGTTCACCAGCTGAGTTAAAGCCAAGTTGATACAAGAACAGTATAGTGACTTTTAAATACTGCATATAAGAATTATTTGCAGGTATATTTTAAAGTTGGCATGCATGTAAAGAGTGTGCTGTGAAACCAATCTTCATATGTTGGAATATAAAGTTGTCTACTGCTACTACTATTAGTTCTCCTGTTACTGATAACTACTGTTGGCTACTAAATCTATTAGTAGTACTTCTGCTTCTGCTACTCTACTACTGCTGCTGCTGCTATGTCAAGACTACCAATACTTAAACTGCTTTTATCACTTCCACTACTGTAATACACTACTACAGCTGTTGAATATACTACTACGTCTACTGATGCAACTACTGCCACTACTACTATTGTATTACTACTTTTTCTATTAAATATACTTCTACTGATTCCACAAACACTGCTTTTGCTGCCTCTACCACTACTGCTCCTTTCACTACTACAAGTGCTACTGTAATGACTTCTTCTGCCTTTTAAGTGTACTACGTCTTTGTGTCGTTCCCAGGTCAGCTGTTGTGAGAGGAGGAACCTCGGAGTTGGAGCCATGTTGTCGGCGGAGGAAATTCTGTGCAGCACGCAGCAGGTGATCGCAGGGCTGGAGGCGCTGAGAGGAGAGAACCGCAGTCTGCTGGAGAGCCTGCAGGAGCCGACGGGGAGCCGGCCGGCGTCAGAGAGCGGCAGCGTGGAGCAGGAGAAGAGCGGCATCATCCGCCAATCACTGGAGAGGATAGAGCTGGGGCTGAGCGAGGCACAGGTATGAATAGAAGAACAGAGGCAAAGCCATAACAATGTATTTCTGCTTGTGTAATATTGACTAGGTTTTCACTTGGACTGTATAGGTGATGGTTGAATAACAGTGTTCAACCTTGGGGTGTGAGACAGAAACTCACAGGACGCTCAGATACGGTTAACTCTTCTTTACTGACTTTATCTCAACACAACAGCACAGTATAGTAACCACTGAGGCTCACAGGTGTCATGTTAAAGGATGTGTGGTCTGTAACAAAAACAAAGGTGCCAAAATATAATAAGAATTCAGGTTACCAGATATACTTTACTTAAAGGCTTATTACAGAAGTCAAAATTAAGTGAAATAAGGTGCTTAATGTTAAACATTATTCTGTTGCCTATTTACATTTATTTGCAATAGCATATACAGTGTGTGTGTGTGTATGTGTATGTGTGTGTCTGTATGTGTATGTGTGTGTGTGTGTGTGTCTGTACTTGTATTAACATTAATACTATTTCCATTACTGTTGCTTTACATCTGTATGTAGAACTGAACTGNGGAGCTACGGAGTCGTGATCTGGGGTTGCGGAGCTGCAGAGTCGTGATCTGAATTTGCGGAGCCTGGATCTGTGATGCGGGCCATCCACTGCCCCCGTGCTGCTGCTCGGCAGTTGCTGCTGTTATTGTTATCTTTGGACATATTACTACTATTACTACTATCACATTGCTATTACTTTTATTTGTATTAACATTAATACTATTTCCACTATTGCTGCTTTAAATCTGTACGTAGAACTGAACTGTGCTGTGCTACTGCATGTTCACTTTCCTCATGCTCTCTCGCTCTCGCTCTCTCTCAACCCAACCGGTCGAGGCAGATGACCGCCCACCCAGAGCCTGGTTCTGCTCGAGGTTTCTCCCTGTTAAAAGGGAGTTTTTCCTTGCCACTGTTGCTTGTGCTTGCTCTTGGTGAGAATTGTTGGGTCTCTGTACACATAAGGAGTCGGTCTAGAGCTGCTCTTTATGACAAAGTGCCCTGAGATAACGTTATGATATGGCGCTATATAAATAAAACTGAATTAAATTGAATTAGAATTGGTTTATGATAGAACTTAATCCTGATTCAGTTTGTTAGGCTAACAAGGCTTTTCACACTTGCCTTGTTTAGTTCGGTTGAATCAAAACCTGGAGCGTTTACCCCTTGGTGCAGTTCGTTTGGGCAGGTGTGAAGATAGCAATCGCACCCGGGTGCGGACCAAAACAACCAGACTGAGACCTTGTCGATGAGGTGGTCTCAGTCCGGTTCCAAACAAACTCTGGAGCTGTTCATTTTTGGTGGGAACGTGATCCAACCCCAATCCACCCACCTACCAGAGATACAGTACATAGACACTCTTATCAGTATGATGCACATTTCAAAAATGATGAAGTGTTCCACAGCCAACTACCCTACAGGTAGATTCAAACAGATGGCGAAAAAGGCAGTTAATATGTCACCGAACACGTCTTCAGTT
This sequence comes from Maccullochella peelii, assembly GCA_002120245.1. NCBI lineage: Eukaryota > Metazoa > Chordata > Actinopteri > Centrarchiformes > Percichthyidae > Maccullochella > Maccullochella peelii. Next base: position 12,160 of record LKNJ01008912.1, on the reverse strand, counting down.
TAATGTTATGTTGACAGTCGTTCAGCATGTCGTTCATATCGTACATGCTCAATATTAGCTCCCTTGTTCTGCTCAGTTGTCTAAAGGCAGCACGTCTTCTTTGCGAAGAACAGTATTTTTAAGACATTTCCTCAAAGTGCATTCAGCATTCTGCTGGTATGGGTTTGTCTGGTATATTGTCCAGATAGATACCATGGTTATGAGCAAATGCCAACTGTGCTGTTGCTCCATTTTAAATTGCATAGCAATGTTTCTCTCACATGTGCACTAGTCCAGAACACAGGACCTTCTTCCTCAATTTACTTTCTTGCTCCCGCCCTAGACACATCTGACCAATAAGCAGAGTGAACGTTCTCACGAGGTTTGCAGTGATGCATTTTAGTTCGCTTGGATTTTTCTCCAGGTGAAAAGAAACTGAACCAAGGGGGAAACGCTCCAAGTTTACAAACTGATTCGGACCAGAGCAAACCAACTATAGGTGTGAAAACACCCTAAATCCTGATTTCCTGAGGCTTTTTATGAAACACCCCTCTGTATGAAAATAACGAAATCATGCCTAATAATAAGCAATAGTGGCTATAAGTTGTGGAACAGCAGGACTGGGGATAATATTGATCCTCGATGGGCTTCAAGATAACAGGCAGTATTAAAGGCTTGCCTGCAGTGGATGTTTGAGAGATAAACAGACTGGAGGAAATAATGATGTTTCAGCGAACTTTGTGCTTCTGCCAGATGAGTGAGAAAAGTGTGTCTATGATGCTGATTTGTCCTCATAAACATCTCTGCTTCATCAAGCAGAGAAACAGGCTGAAAGTAGAAGAAAAGGGAGAGCTTACAATTTACATCATCTTTCAACCCTCTATAAAGGTTAGGTAATTAGTGCTCTCTCCTAATTCAACAGGAATACTATTCCAGTAGTGGGTGGCTCTGACTGAGACGACTGCTTGTCCAAACTTGCTATATCTGTATTGTGTAACACAGTCCCCTCTGATAGACGCCCTTGTTGCCCCACTGCTATCCTTCTGCATTATGAATGGGCTCAGTGGGGGACGGGCAAGCCTACAGGGTACAGTGCAGGTAAACAGAGCTGAACGGTTGACAATAAACAATGACATCCTGTCTTACTTAATTACTTATTAAGTAATTATGGTATAATGTTTTTCTCAATTGTGATGTGCTACCAAAACGTAATATACTAATGCATGAAGTGCAACAAAAACAAATCCTTTTGCCCTTTAGTCATAGCAGACAATCATTTCTTACAGTTGTGCCTTTGGCAGGCCAGCTACACCCACACTCCAGGAATTTATTTTGCCTGTCTTCTACGTCATTGTATGATTTGGATAAGAACAAGTGGAGAAATGGATCTATTCTTCGTTCATCCAGAGCTGCAGCAGCTCAAAACTTGCAGGCTGGAGTAGAAATCAAACTTACCTTTCACAAGTGCACAGCTATGGAAGGACTGTATTGTCATCTGAACATAATACAGTAGGCAAATGTAATAATGTCACATATGAAGGTGGGTCAAACATAGTTAATCTTGAATCAGGTACCAAGGAACCTAGTATTTATTTTCATTCTTTTAATTACACAAGACGAATAAGGTATGCAGTAATAAAAAAATTGACTGTTCGCCCCTTGTTACCCTGTAATTATACAATAATATTTGGGATGCGGTCTGTATAGTATATAATCAGTATCATTTTGTCTCCAAATGGAGTAGTTTTATTATAACAATTTGAAAACAGCAATGTGCAATATGTACAAAAACAATGTACTCTTAGTGCAATGTCAGTAATAAAAAACACTACTGAAGTGAAAGTACATTCAACAGTCCAAGGTCAAAAACAGAAGAAAGCACACACAAAAAAAAAATACAATAAAAAGGATGTTCCTGGGGTATGCACTGGTTGAGTGCTGTGGTTTCACATTTGCCTACATCCTCATATGGTACTCTTGAAAGCAGTTCCTGTTCAAGATGAAACACAGGGCAACATAGCAAGTGCTGCAGTACACTGGTGTCTTCACCTTTTCCCTCTGGTCCTTGCCTAGAACACAGACCCTCCTCTGGGTAGTAACAGTTTGCCCAAAGTACATGGACATACATACAAGTGGTGCTGAGGGTGGGGCGGGGGCTGCAGCAACTGCAGCTTTGGCCTCTGCAACCAGCTCTTTCATATGGACCTACCTAAATCACACTTTATTTTAATTATCTACTTTAATGTATTTCTGTGGTAAAATCTTATACCATTCATTTTATTCATTATTTTATTGTTTTTTTTTCTTTTTAATCTATTTTATCCAGTTTTTAGTTCGGCTTTTATTTAACTCTATTTATCTCCTTAATTTCTCTTTATTATTGTTTTTATTATTATAGCTTTTTAAGTCTTTTAAGTGTCTTTTAATTTTCTTTTATCTTTTTTTGTGTCAAAAATTCTTGAATTGTTTTTTGGTTCCTGTTGTTTTTATAGTCTACACTTGTTCTGTCTTTTTATCGTATCATCTGTGAAGCACTTTGAACTGCACTTACCTGTATGAAAGGTGCTATACAAATAAAGTTTGATTGATTGATTGATTTGTGCGTCATGGGAGTCTCTGATTGTCCGATGGACGAGCGCTTGAATAGGATGTATGAATTCACTACTGTTATGTCAACAAAATGGTAGAAAAAGGTCCACAGCCACCTCATGTCTCTCATGTCTCCCCTCTCAGCCTTCTTTGGTAAATCGTTCGGTGTTGTTTTAGGAAAGTCAATGCGTGACAGTTTCACAAGCTGTTGTGCTATTGGCGACAAGTACTGGGCTTGCGTAAAAGTTGTCAACATATAGATGGTAACCTTTTCCCAGTAGAGCAACCCCCCAGCTTCCCAGCCCCAACATTGGCAGTTTTTCCTTGATAAACAAATAAGTTCCATGTCTATCCAGACTGGGAATCAGCCAAATCAAACAGTTTGTATCTGAACATGGTTGGCTTGTCTTTCATAAACTCTGAATCCAATTCTGGCCTGGAGGGTCAGGTGAGTTCCACAAATACTCACCTGACCCTCTCCCCCTATTTCGCTCTCTCATATTGCGCCCCTCCCATCCATTCCCATTTCTCTGTTTTTGTTTCTTCCTCTCCTTTCTCCTTTCCATAGGGTCCTGAAGCGGATTCCCCACGAAGCTTCCCCACACCGCAGCCAACAATGGAAGAACTTAAGCAGTTCCAGCTCACATTAATTATTTTCCAATAAATCATTTAAACATATCTTGTTGATGGTGTGGTCCTTGCTAGTGAATGTAATGATTCATACAACGAAATTACACCGTTCATCCGGCGCCGCATGAGTGGCAGCCTGTTGCAGCAGCTCCTACTCACCGCTGAGTAGTTTCTCTTATATTTTCTTATTTAACTTTCTTTTTGCACTTCTTTTTGTATATACTTTTTCTCTAAGTTATTGGTGAACCATGGGCACCAAACCCGTTCTTTTAACACTCGCTCTTTTACTGTTTTTGTTTACGTCTGTGTCCGGGGACACAGACGTAAACGTAAACGCAGCTGATGAAGACCCTGGAGAGGCTGGTCCTTGGCTATCTTTGGCCCCTAGTGAGACCATCAATGGACCCGCTGCAGTTCGCCTATCAACCTGGCATCGGGGTGGATGACGCTGTCATCTACCTGGTGCAGAGAGCCCTCTCTCACCTGGAGAAGGCTGGGGGCACTGTGAGAATCATGTTTTTTGATTTCTCCAGTGCTTTTAACACCATCCAACCCTTGCTTCTGGGGGACAAGCTGGAGAGCTTCGGGGTGGATCACCACCTCACCTCCTGGATCCTGGACTACCTCACCAACCGTCCGCAGTACGTGAGGACCAGGGAGTGTTATTCCAACACAATTGTCTGCAGCACGGGGGCCACCCAGGGAACGGTTCTGGCACCGTTTCTCTTCACCCTCTACACTGCAGACTTCACCCACAACACACCAACCTGTCACCTGCAGAAGTTTTCTGACGACTCTGCCATTGTCGGCCTCATCTCTGATGGGGACGACAGGGAGTACAGAGAACTTACGCAGGACTTTGCCCTCTGGTGCCAGAG